>JAFBJT010106343.1:2508-16910 GCA_016785325.1 Chascanopsetta lugubris
GGGGGACGGGGGGGGGGGGACGAGGGACGGGGCAGGGGGCGGGGCCGAGCAAGAGAGGAGGGCCACATACTAGATAAGATAGATAAGATCGATCCATAGATAGATAGATAGATAGATAGGTTAGGATTGATAGATAGATGTGTCAGGTTTGGCTTGATCCTCCCCCTGTAATCCCTCTGGTTCCACACATACACACACGCACGCACGCACGCACACACGCGCACACACACACACACACACACTTTTACAAAGAATAACCATCAGAATAAGATTAATAACGGTCTGGATATATCTAGAAATAAAAAGAAAAAAAAATGAAACGAAGAGGAGCACACAGTCAAGGAAAACAGTCACACTGCTGTGAAATCCAAAAACGTCCCTATACACTTGCACAGTTAGCCTGGAGAGAGTAAACAGCGAGGATACACGCATACAGAAATTTAATATCATATGCAGGCCTGATGTGTGTGCGCATGGAGAGGGTGGGGTAGGGGGGTTGGGGGGTTGGGGGTGAGGGGGTGGGGGTATCGTCGACACGTGGATCCGGATTCTTTCGTAAATGACTCGGAGTGTGTATCTACGTGACGTATGTGCGATGCATCGTCGACTACAGCTAGTTTAGTGGTAAAACGCTCCGTCAGCGGGTCAAAGGTCACGGGTTTTAGCAGCCGTCCAAATATTCTCAAAGGGGGTGGAGTTAAGGCAAACATCTGATTTCAGATCAGACTATAAAAAGGGGGCTGGGCGTTTTTGTTTGTGGATTGAACACAGGTAAAGAGTAATTTGGCCTTCACGGGAGCTAATGCTAACGTACAGTCCGAGAACAGAGAGAGAGGAGGAGGAGGAGAGGGGGGGGGCAGGCTAGCAACCAAAAGTGTCGCTCTGTTACGTCGTTGATCTCGAAGCAAAGAAAACAAAACAAAACGAAGCAGCTCAAAGTTACATCTGGTAAAAATGTTAATGTGCTTAAAGAGGGCGATGCCGTGACATTTTCAGTTATGGTCCGTCACCACCAGGGGGCCCTGTGAGCGTAGCCTGATATCGTTTTAAGACTCATTTGAAAATAAAGGACACCTTCAAGCCCTCCACGCTCGGATGTAGCGGAAGCATGAATTAGCCTACAGTCGCGTTAAAACGAGGGATGTTAGCCTTAGCGTTAGCCGCCAGCAGGTTCAAACAGTTCCGTCTCCGGCCCCTGGTCACAAAGAACAAGACGACAACATGTCAGGCTTCACCTTCCACAGCCAAAGTAAAAGCTACACAAACCTCCAGAGCCATATATACAGAGAGATAAATGTGCCTGATAAATACCGTTTACAAAACAAACAAAAAAAAATTATAACGTTGACTTCTTTTATTCATTTAATATCATAACGGGAGCCACTGCTCTCAACATCCCTTCATGTTTCTATAAACCGCCCTGTATCGTTTCCCAAAAGGATTTTCTGTTTCCACACTCAATGGTTTGGTCTTTTTATTCCCTCCGCAGACAATTTAAAATACTTTTTTCTCTTTTTTAAGCCACAAACAGTTTGTAGTGTTCATTAAATACAAATCATCAGCAAGTCAACAGAAAGGACACAAAGACGAGAAACCAAAAAAAAAAGTGACGAAAAATCGGTAAAGGACACCAAAAAAAAGCAACAAAAAAAAACAAACAAAAAAAGATTATTTGCACTTTTTTTTTCTTTTCCATGGACAAAATATACAGAGTGACTTCGAATGCCGACTAACATCTTTACACACTGACGTGCTGGAATACCCACATCATCCCTGTACACACAGGCACAGCATGAAATCTGACTCAACATGTGGAAACACGCCGTGTTGTCGACGTGTCGTGTAATTGACTTTAAAAACATGTACAAACGTGTACGGACACAACACAGCTCAGGGTTTATTCCTTAAAGTCAGTTGTTGAAGAGTGTGTGTTTTTTTTTTTAATCTCTAACCACAATCCCGTCTCTATCTGGACACTCGCCTCACGTTACTGAAAATATAGATTTTCTCCTAAATGATTCTGAGGTAACTAAATAATCCCGCCGACATCCCGCCTTACGGATGTGTTTGAATAAAATGATTAAAACCTGTTTTTTATCCAACCAAAGGAAGAAAATAAAGACAAAAAAAAGGTTCTGCTAAACTTCAGAATTTGGTCGGTGTGTATCTGCAGGTGAAGCTGACTCTTCCTTTGTTTTTGTTTTTTTTTACAGAGTCGGGCTGATTTATGAGGATGCAGCCTCCGGACCATCGGGTCAGGAGACTCTGAAAGACACAGAGAGGGAAGGAGGGAGGGATGGAGGGATGGATGGATGATGGTGGGAGGGAGTGGAGCAGTAGAGAGAGAGAGAGAGAGAAAGAGAGAGAGAGAGAGAGGGGGGGGTTAAGAAACTGTTAGAGAGCCTGGACAGTTCTGTAGAAATGCAACGAAGGGTCAGAGAGATGAGGAAGGGTTGGATTGTAGGGGGAGGAGGAGGAGGAGAAGGAGGGCGAGGAGAAGGTGGAGGTGCGGGTTCAGCAGCAGCCCCCTCCGGCCTGTTGACCTCCCTGGCTACCAGACAGTGTGGAGTTGGTGGTGGGATGCTGGGGTCCGATCTTAATACCATTAGCCTGTGAAGGAGACAGAGGGGAAAAAAACAACATGTAAATAATAAAATGCTGCTAATAAACGACACTGTCGAAAAGTAAACAAAGTAAAGTGTTGATGTTGTATATAATGTATGTTATTGAATTCTGTAATATGTTCTGATTCAGACAGTTTCAAGCTTAAAGGTGCAGCGTGTGAGATATGGTGACATCTAGAGGTGAAGTCGAATGTTGTATCCATCAGGGTGAACATGCAGGAGAACCTGTGGTCGACGTCAGTTGTCATTAAAACTCAAAAGATGTTTAGTGTGTCCACTCTGGGCTCCTGTAACAACATGGCGGCCCGCGTAGAGAGGACCCGCTTCTCACGTCAACACATACTAACGGGGTCATTTGAGGCCGATGGGCAAAAAATACATAAAGGTTATAAATTCATGAAATTGTCAATGTGTCATTGCTTTGTCATATTTCTTTAGAGGAGAGCAAAAGGACCTCAATCTACACACTGCACCTTTAAAAAAAATCCTGATGAACTGACTGAATGAAGTTGGAGCACAATGACAAGACAACATGCGATTCTGATGCCCGACTGAATAAAGATGAATGAGGGATGTCGCCGCTTTCATGGCGAGAGATAAACGCCGCTCGGCGTCTGTGGAGACTTCCATTAGATCACATCAGAGAGGAAGCAACAGGTGGTGGTGGAGCTGCTGCTGCTGCTGCTGCTGCACAAAGGCAGAGGAAACACCAGCAGCACGGGAGCTAAAAAAAACAGCGCTTTAAAGAGCGATCGAGAGAGAGAGAGAGAGAGAGAGAGAGAGCAGGGGAAGTGGGTGGTAGACGCAGCTCTTTCAACTCTCTCCTTTACTCATCCACTTTTTCCTCTGTGTTCAGAGGTGGTCACTTTCTCTCTCTCTCTCTCTGTGTTTATCTCCCTCTCAGCATATCTCCCCCCTCCCTACACTCAGCAGCAGCAGCAGCAGTAGCAGCAGCAGCAGTAGCGCCTCTGGGAAACACTGTATGCCTTTAAATCACATTTATTGAGCTAAGGCCATGTGTGTGTCTGAGTATGTGTGTGAGTGTTTTCTCATCGTGGCTGCCAACATTTCTGGCGGGGCTTCCCTCCCTCTCTCTCTCTCTCTCTCCCTCTCCCTCTCTCTCTCTCTCTCAGCCAGTCAGCTGATGTGGTTTGGCCCGGCCGTCCTGCTTTTACTCCATCTTACTACTCGCTAAGAACAAAAACACGTGCTGGCTGCCGAGCCAACTTACTGTGTGACTGGATCTCACACACACACACACACACACACAGACAGACACACACACACACACAGAGTTCTGTTTATAAACTTCACTGGCTGCCTGTGTAAACTGTCTCACATTAGTTGAATGGCTCCATGTGTACATGGGCTCCATGCAGTTTGTATGAATGCTGACATTATTCACCTCACATCCAGATTCACTGCTATGTTGTTTTTTTCCCCCAAGGCTGATAATAATTGTCAATATGTTTTATTCTATGTGTGTTGGACATTTGCCAAAAACGTTAACTCCTCACCAAAACACAAATTCCCACGTCAAACCGCTGGAAAACACTCGCGCGTCTTCCAGTGACGGCAGCCTCCATGTTGACGGATGTATAATTATATCTTGGGGACACGTGAGGCCCGTGCGACTGACTGATTGATGATGCAAAGCAAAACACACTACTCCGCCCATCCTTTAACAACATTGGCCGACATAATTACAATGTCAGGCTGAGTGAATTAAGAGAAGCAAAGAATGTCACGCCAGCTCACCAACACGGGTTCTTGAGTGGGCATTTTAATAAAGTAAGACGTTAAAAATAAAAGCATACGCATGTTCTATCGAAACTGGTCTGCTCGTTGGTAAACATGACTAATGCTAGTTGCGAAGCTGAAAAATGCTAACGACAGGTTAGCTCGCCAGACATGGTACGTGTGAGTGCTGACAGACATCACGTGGTCACACATCCTGGTCGCAGGCGCCATTTTGCTTTTGACGCAGACCGACTGAAAACCAGTGTGGCCAAAACAACGCGTCGACTCTTGCTGGAGTTGTGAGATGAGCCTTGACAAACGGCAAAAACCGGTGCTTGTGTTCAGTCCCCTCTGCTGAATGGGTCATTCTGGTCATGACCTAACCAACATTTGCTGATTCGGCAAATTCCTATCGCATGACGCCCTTCCTGAACAAAACAATCAGCATTAGTCTCGGCTACCGGAGAAGAGCACAACTTGGACTAATGTTTACCATTGGTTGGTATCGTCACATTTTACTGTCACTAACAATCATCCGGTGAGAAGGTTCGTCGATCAACGCAGGACGAGAAAGAGAGCGAGGGATTGGATCGAGACATTGTCCCTGCAATAAAAAGTTTGAAAAAGGAAACCGTGAACATGTTTCCGCATGTCTTCTGCATTTTTGGGGGATTTAGCAATCGTGGTGTGAATGTAGCCTGACCGTCTCTAATACTTGCTGACAGGGCCGACGTTCCTGTCTGGATGGCTGTTCCACTCGGAAGATAACATCTGGCTGACTGCACAGCAAACTGACTGACTGACTGACTGACTGACTGACTGACTCACAGGCTGGCTGGCTGGCTGCTTGGCTGACTTGTTTGTTTTCTTACCAAATGACTGAGACCTTCAAGGATGTGTGGAATTTATGAGCTGGCAGATGCAGAGAGAGAGAGAGAGAGAGAGAGAGAGAGAGAGAGAGAGAGAGAGAGAGAGAGAGAGAGAGCGAGAGAGAGAGAAAAGAGAGAGAGAGAGAGAGAGAGTGCGAGAGAGTGCGAGAGATAGTGTGGAGAGTGGAAAATGGAGCAGGTGAGAGGGGGGAGTTTTGCTTGGCTGGAGTCTAAAGAAGCAGAGCGGAGGGTTTTTCCCTTCTTTTCAAGGAGAGAGGGAGCAAACCACACACACTGCTGGAATAACAACAGCAGGGATGGAGAGAGGGAGAGAGAGAGAGAGAGAGAGAGAGAGAGAGACAACAAAGGCTGGAAGAGGGGAGAAGGTGGCCTAAAAAAAGAGCAAGAATGGGAGAAGTTCAGAGAGGAAGGAAAAAGGGGGCGGGGTCTCTCCTGCGCCTCACCTCATTGTTGATATCAAACACCCCTTCCTGGATCTTCTCATAGATCTCCTTGGCTGTGTTGATGAAAGCCTGAGAGGGACACAAAGAAAAGGTTAAATACACAAATATCATACAATTATCATTTAAAAAAAAAAAAAAAAGATTATAACCACATAAATTAAACAGTAGACCCGTGTTCCCGAGGACATTCTAAACGAACTAGCTGCAAATGTCTTGTAAGGTATTGCCTGACATGAGCGCCCATACTGATGAATCTGTCATTACATATAGGTGTGGAGCTATTACAGGTGCATTATTATACTCATTTAAAAATGCCTGTCATTCAGCAGAGCTGAGAAGTGTTCTTCAGATTATTACTAGATTGTGAAGCAGCAGCTGCGCGTCGGTTCGAATCCAGTCAAATAAAAGCGTGGCTGATTTGAGGAAAATGATATTCCTCTTCAGCCTTTGATCAAATAAAAAGGGGCCTTACTCCTCCTCAATGAAATCACATTAATGTCTATTGTCCTCTGCCATTATTCGGCTTCAATGAAAAATAGATCAAGGCAGGAAGATGCTCAGATGTGTGTGTTTGTGTGTTTGTGTGTGTGTGTGCGCGTGTGTCAATATGTGGAGAGCAGAGAATAAGGCTATTAACAGTTTGGACAATGTAAATGAAAGATTTCAAACAATTATTAATATAAGGTCTGGGCTGAACACACACACACGCGCGCGCACGCGCACACGCGCGCACACACACACACACACACACACACCATCTCCCTGGACACTGTAACGCTAGTGACCCATGGGTCTAAACAGGAGAGTAGCTGGGCTGATACAGCCATCGATCACACACGTTTACTGGGGGGCATCACACGTCCACACAAGGTGTTCTGAAGACAACACAAAAAACGTGTGTTGTTGTTGTTGTTGTTCCTTCGGCAAAATCATTTGGAAATGAAAATATGAGCCCAACTCTTATCTGGCATCCTGTCAGAACTAGACTGTGTCTCATTTCCTTCCGTCAACACGTCCCATGCATCCTCCATCCTCCATCACTTCCTACATTTCCGTTTCAGTGAATAACGGAAGATTAAAATACAGAGCAAAATGTTTCAACAGAGTGTAGGATTTAATGGCAGCTAGTGGTGAAGTTTCATGTTGCAGCTAAACACCTTCTCACCTCACTCTTCCCTTCCAGGAATGTAACGTAGCCTTCGTCAACGGTGTCAAGTTTCCCCATTCTTGTTTACGGTATGAATACAGTGGGGCAACATGGCGACCTCCATAGGGAGGAGGGACTTATGAAGGACTCATTCAAGGGCAATAAATCAGTTCGAATGATTATTCACCCAGAGAAGAACATGAGGAAAATGGGTCCATCTTCCATTCCCGTCTTTCGAAATAACCCGACTAAATCTTGCACAGTGTACCTTTAAGTTTTGGAGGTGGAGAGAGGGAAAGTAGGTAAAAAGAGAAGTGAGTAAAAGACATGAGAATAAGGAAGAAATGGAGGTGATAAGAGGTAAAGGAAGAGAGAGAGAGAGAGAGAGAGAGAGAGAGAGAGAGAGAGAGAGCACACAAACAAGGAGGTGGAGTAAAGAATTTCAAAGAGAGAAGGAAAGAGGACAGGATGTGGACATGAGTAGATGACAAGCTGCTTACAGGAATCTCTCTCTCTCCCTCTCCCTCTCTCTCTCTCTCTCTCTACCATCCCCTCAGCCCCTGTGTCCACCCACAGACCCTCATGACAATCCCAGCGCTCTGATTGGCTGCTGGATGTCGCTGGAGGTAGGGGTGGAGGTTATGAATATGTATGAACCATAACTGGTTGATATAGCGCTGGAAAAGAGGTGTGTGGGGCAGGGAAGGGGGGGGGGGGGGGGGGGGTTGGATGATGGATATGAGGGAGCAGGAGAGGGGGAGGAAGGGAGTGGGGTGTGGGGGGGGGGCAGGGAGGGATGAATGGGAGAGGGCAGGAAGACATGGAGGAGGATGGAGAGAGGAAGACACATTGGTTCAGGGGGGTGGGAGGAGAAAATGGATGGAGGATGGGCGCGAGGGAGGGGGGAGGGGGGAGGGGGAGGGAGGTAAAGAGCAAATGATGGACGTCAGGGGATGAGGAGGGATGGAGAGCTGAGAGATGAGGGGATGGGAGGAGTGGAGCTGTATCAGGAGGATTCAGAGGACACTAATGAGACAAATTAATCATACCACACACACACACACACACACACACACACGCACGCACACCCCTCCCCCCTCGTCTTAACCCCCATGCTCCACTCAACAGCAGTGTATACGGGTGTGATTTTGTATGATATAGGCCAGGCAAGAGGGTGGAGGGAAAAAAAATTGTTCGTCAACAACACACGCGCACACACACGCATGTGCGCACGCATGGATGCGCACACACACACACACACACACACACACACACACACACACACACACTGGTGCCCTTGGCTAGCATGCTGCGCTGTGTAGAATGGGATTATTTATGTGACTGGATAAGTGAGAAAGGAGTCCCCGAGGACAACGCCATGCATTCATTACTCGCAACAACACCAGGGGTGTGTCTCTGCCGGAGGCGGAGCTCTGTGCTAACTGTGGGGTCACCACGATAAATGCCACGCTGGTGAGGCGGAGGCTGCTTCTGCGCGGCAGGTTGTGGTGCTACAGGTACGCGCCGCGGTGGGAGGATGGCTCTCGGCGCGTTGGGAGCGTTACAGTCGATGGCGGACGCCAAATACACAAACTTGATATTGTTGATTACTAGAGGCCTTCGCTCCTCAGCGCCATCAGCTGGCATTCAGTCGATCACTCACGCAGCCATCGTCGCAGATGTTGGGTGTGAAGGGGTATATGGGTAAAATGATGGAATCACAGTCATAAACTCATACAATAACAGTCGTCTCCACCTGCGCTAAGCTAAGCCGCGGCTAACAGCGCTCGCACAGATCAGTATCAGCGGTGGGTGAGGACGAGTGGAGTGGAAGATCCCGTTCTTGATGCAGCGTGAGATAATGGACCAGGATGTAACTTTGAATCCATCAGTGATTGGCTGAAGACAAAAACACCATCAAGGCCTCCAGGGCCTCCTCAGAATTACTATAAACACTTTCCTGACATTAATCATGACATTTATTATCGAGATTAAGATTTATTACGGTCTTTGGTGGATTAATCGCAGGCTCGCATTGTGACTCCCGACAAATAGATGGCGGAGTGTAGATGCAGATGTCAGCAGGCAGCGCTGATATCTGTGAAATGACTGCTAATGTGTGTGAAATGCTGCTATGGGCCGTCTCATAAGAAAAGATTTATATGCGAGTAATCACTGGTGTTGGTCTGCGAGCAGCGCATTACTTTGAATCTAGTCATTTAAAAAATGTGGCCTTACTCAAGGCATCAAGGTTGGAATTAAAGTAGATTTACTGTGTGTGTGTGTGTGATTACCTCTTCTACGTTAGAGGCCGTCTTGGCTGAGGTCTCCATGAATATGAGGCCGTGTTCTCTGGCAAACGCTTCACCTTCCTCTTTCTTCACCTCTCTCCTCGACTCAAGGTCACTAAAAAAAAGAAAAAAATTAAGTGAAAAAAAAAGAAAAGCCCACACATTATTCATTCACAAGCGGAGTCATTTGTTTACTTTTATACACTGGTAATGATCCACTGCAGTGTCAGTCAGGAAACAGGCCATCGCTGTGTAATGTAATATCCGAGCGCAGAGAGCTTCTCACCTCTTGTTGCCAATGAGCATGATGACCATATTTGAGTTGGAATGTTGGCGAGCGTCCTCTAACCAGGTCGTCAAGTGGTTGAAGGTGTCCCTTCTGTGGAGGCCAGAACAGATTTTTGGTTTCAGTTCGACGACGCTAAAAATAGGACCCGACATCGTCACGGCTGAAGCAGCTATCTGGTCTCCATCACTCGCATGGACACAGATTTGACTTCCTGTTTTGAGGAGAGATTTGATGCGCTATGTTGCTTCCTCTTTCGTAATGTACTGACATTTTGTCAAGCAACATCTTGTTCTGTTAAAGGTGCAGTGTGTAAGATTTGGGGGCATCCAGTGGTGAAGTTGCATGTTGTATCCTTCACCTCACCCTCATCCCTCTGAACATGCAGGAGAACCTATGGTCGACTTCAGTTGTCTTTAGAAGTCAAAGATATGTTTGGTTCGTCCACTCTGAGCTTCAGTAAAAACATGGCGGCCCCCGTGGAGAGGACCCCCGCTCCTCATGTAAATATACGTTAATGGCCTCATTTATGGGTAATGAAAAAAAAACCCATTTAGGTGATTATAAATTCATGAAAATATCAGTATGTAACTGATTTGTAATACATTTGGAAGTGACAAAAAAATACCAAAATCTTACACACTGCACCTTTAATGACTCTCTGTGTTATGTACCATTCACAGAATGAATCTTTAAAGGTTGTGGTTCAGCGAGGCTCACGTCTGATGATGGCACCATCTTCTCCTTGATTTCTCACTACTCTGAGGCCTGAGGCCTGAGGCCTTAGTCCACAGTCCCTCTGCTGGCCCCTAGAGGTGGATACTCTCCAGTGCCCCATGATACGGAGAACCATGTTTGCAGACCAGGCGAGAAACAAGAGGCTCTGGATTCCTCTTCAGAAAATGACTACCAAACCAAATCACACCATTTGGCGATTAGCCTTTACGTACACAGGAGGTGGGTGAAGGGACATTGTTTGACCTTATGTTAATGCCGCACAAAAGGTCACAGGGGTCACGAAAAATCATTGCCAATAAACCTCTAGGGACCGTGAGGATCACTAATAAATGTTGCGTCTTTTATCGACGCTGCCGTCGTCAATACATTTATTTTTAGAGCCCGATACGGAATATTTAGATTCACTGACCTGATGTTAAGTGTGCTTCAAAGGTTCTACCATTGGCACAGATCCTTTATCCTGGTGGATTCTATCATCTGACATTTGAGTGACAGGGCGCCCAGGCATTGCAGGATATGTGGTTTAGGGACCGACATGTTGCTCCAGATGATGAAAAAATGCCTGACGACGCCCATACACACCCACACAGGTGTTTTTAATAACTCAAGCTGGCTAAATATGGGTGGGACCTAATGATTACAAGTAAGAAGAATGACAACAAGTCATCCATCCCCTTCCGCACGCATGCAGTCACGGGGACAGGTTTAATACGAAACTGTAGCTGAGCGGAAACGTTCATAATCCTTTTAATTACTCCGACATCAGCATGACTCATTTCCTTTGTACTGAGCGAAACGTCTCAACGATGGTTTGGGTGAACAATAAAGCTGTTTTAGCACCAACATGCTAACAAGCTCATTTTTCACATGTGTCTTCCTGGAATTGCATCTATATTCCTTTTTCTTAAAAGGTAGAGTGTGTAGGATTGATTGACATCTCTTGACATTCAGGTGATTACACACTCATAAAAACAGCAGTGTAATACAGTGACTTCAATCTTACACTTTGACCTGTGATTCACTTCCTGATTTGATCATTTTAGTATTCTTTTATGATGACATGCTGAAATTTCCCGGGCACATTTAAGGTCAGTATTGTATTTATTTATTTGTTTTTGTGTATTCTAGCTTGTTTTTTTTTCCATTTATTTGTGAAGCATTTGACTAACTCAAAGCAGGATTTGGGATGTGCAATAGAAATGACAAAAAAAAAAAAAAAAGACAACTGTAGAATGTAAGTGCATTGGAGCTCATTGATTGGCTGTTACCTCGTGATGTCATAGACTAGCAGAGCCCCCGCAGCTCCTCTGTAGTAAGACCTGGTGATGGACCGGAACGACTCCTGACCGGCCTGCAGAGACACATACATATATTAATAAACAGAAATTGAAATTTGAATAATTGAAACGGCGGCTGACGACTGCTGATCCCCTGCTTCTCCGGCCCTGATGCAGCAGGAGCGCGACTCTCGCTCCACAGGCCTGATACGACGGTTCCTTCCCTGCACCACCCCCAAGAACTCCTATGCTTATCAATGAGTCCTGAACATGCAGTCTGGTCACATTACATGTTCCGTGGCAGTGGAGTCCTGATTATCAAGCAGGAAATCCAGCTCCGGGTTTTCAGTCAGCTGGGGGAGAGGATAGGACAGAGCCCAGCCTGTAACCGGATACAATGGAGTTCTCTCTTTCTTCCTCCATCTCTCTGTCACAAATCCTTTCTTTCTCTCGACTCACATCCTCTTCCCATAATTCCCTTATTCTAAACAATATGGCAGATCATGTTAGCTATAGTGTTGCCTGTTAAACATGTATCACCCTATATGAAGGCTTACACAGCTCTTGCACATTCAATCCCTCTTCTATATTGCCTTTTCTTTACGTCACTCCTCATCTTTGCATTGTTTCCTGCTCCATCGTTCCCTTCACCATCTAGAAAAAATGACCCCCCCCCCACCACCACATCCATTCATCCTCCCTCTGCGCTCGATATACTGTAACAATGTTGTCTGTGTTTCATCCGGGCAGTGGGAGAAAACAAAACAGCGCTGTTTCCTAGCAGCTGCAGCCCTGCACTTCTCTGACCTCAGCCGAGAAGCGAGTCAGTCGCAAACAGTCTGAATCACTCGGACAAGTCAGTGGAGCAGGCGGGCGAGTCCGTCAGTCTGCTGGTGAGCGAAACACTCGGTCACTTCGTCAGTGACAGAGTCGGACAGGAAGTTAGTCACGTGTGAAAAGGTTCTCCTCGAGTCTGGATGAAGGACTAGGGATGTCACGGTATAAGATTTTGGATTGTTACCACAGGGTATATTATGGGACAATCATCAATACTGGAAAAGGAAAACAAAGGGATGAAGAAAGTTTAGATTTGTTTTTATTATTATTAATATTACGAAATTGCAATGTTGGTTTGGAATTGGTTGCTATTGTTAAACTGGTTCATCCCGACATCCATACAAAAGCTGGTGCTTTAGCTACTTCCAGCCACATGACCACACATGTCAAACCTACACAAAACTACTTTCTTAAAAAGGTGCAGTGTGTAAAATGTTGGTCATTTTTATCACTTCTACAAATACTTGAAAACAATGACATACTGACATATTCGTGAATTTATAATCATGTAAATATTTGTTTCTTTTCTGTTACCCTAAAATGAGCCCATTAATGTATATATACATGAGGAGCGGGTCCTCTCTATGGAGGCCGCCATGTTTTTACAGCAATAAAAGTGGACACACTAAACATCTTTTTGAGTTTTCATGACAACTGAAGTCGACCATAGGTTCTCCTGCATTCTCAGAATGTTGAGGGTGAGTTGATGGATGCAACATGCAACTTCACCACTAGAGGTCACCAAATCTTACACACTGCACCTGCCTTTAAACTGAAAAGGACCTCAATCCAACTGAGCACCTTTGGGACGTTGCATCATCACATTACATGTGCAGCAGACACGGCTGTGATCTGTGGCCATTTATAGCACCTGAACCGCTCATTTAGCCATCACCTCGGTAATAGCTCAATCATCATTAATATACGTCACAATAATTAACCTATAGAGGTCATATTAAACGGAGAGCTTCGCTTTACCCAAACCAGTTACGAAGATAAGGGTCATTAACAAACACGTGTTGGCTCTAAATTAAAAAAAAAAAAAAAAAGTGACTAAGCAGTTTTAATAAGTGAGCGAGAGAAGCAGCACTGTGAACCAAACACCGAGTTAAATGGCTGCCGGAACAGTCAGTCAGTCAGTCATTGAGGAGGCAGTCAACCAGCGGCTAATGCTATTAGTGAATAAATGATAAATAAGGGTGCAAGAGAGGGATCGCTGCCTCTGTCTGCCATCTGGCCAACATGTTGCTGTGCACAACAACACACACACACACACACTTATTTATTCACTGTGCCCGACCTGGCAGTTGGTGCCTCCAACCACGTTGTAGAGCAGAATCTAGTGAGTTCAGTTAATCACTGCTGGTTGTTGTTGTTGTTTTCACCATCAATAATTTCAGATTGGCAGAATAAATATGATGATGTAACTAGAGATAGAAAACCTGCGATAGTGTTGAGGGAAGCACCTCGAGACGCTTATCATGCACAGCTTTTACAGTAGGTCTGTGGCTCCACCTGCTGGTCAAATTGTGAATTGCAGATCAAAATAGATTTGAATACAATGGCTCCAACACTGCAGCCTTTTTCACATTTTCTCCATCTTTTCTTGACGTCACATGGTCGAGGGAGACACAGACTTCTTTTTTAAATTTACTTACAAGTTGATTAGATGGGGAAAGTGTATATGAAGGAATCTTAAAAAGGTATAAATATATGATTCTAACATGCAGAACTACAGCAACGACTTAAGACGGTGAGTCTAGCACTAGAAAATGTACGTTCTCATGTACACCCTGAATGACAGGCATTCAACAACAGAGCCAGTAAAGCGTTGGACAGAAGAACTGGATTTTTGAACTACAGTCCACTGGATCAGCGGCCCATGGGGATTTGTTTTGACACACTACAGTGCGTGTACACAATGCTTGTTTTTCAATGCTAGAAAAGGAAAGAGCAGCGGCCATGTGCTGCTTCCCATTGGTTTCCATGGGAAGCTGCCAAGGCAGCAAAGGATGAAAAACAAACAATGTAAATGCACCAACAGGAATGTTTGCATTTGATCCAATAACCACCTGTTTACCTAACGAACGGCTGAATGGTTTTAGTCAAACACCCCCCCCCCCCCTCCA
>JAFBJT010106344.1:2469-14156 GCA_016785325.1 Chascanopsetta lugubris
ACAATGTTTCAATGTAAAGTGCCATGAGTGGACTTGACTGGATGAGTTGTTTTGCCTCCTCAAAGCTATGACGATGAATAATATGGAGGAGCTATAAATATATGACTGTTCTATGTCGATCATTTAAAAATGTCATTTCTATGGAAAAAGATTGGTAGATATGTGTATACACACACATGATTAAAGGTACAGTATGTAAGATTCTATGTTTACATATACATTTTGTGGTGAAGTTGGATGTTGCTGCCGAATAACAATCATGCCTTATCTATCATTAGAACACACACACGCACAACACAATAGATCATGACTGTTTTGCAACATGAGCCATTCAATTCAATGCTTCATCAACTTCCTGCGCGACTACAAATGACCAATGTTAAACTTCATAACAGTGTGTTACATGCACTGCGAGGTGATGAGCCCACTGGTTTCATGTTACAAAGGCCTAGGTCATAAGATAACGGCTTATCGATTGTCATGTGAGAACACCATTAGAAAGGCTGTGTGGGAAGAGGAGACCATGACCCATGACTGTGCTGTCCAGAAAGTATGACCTGTAGAAAGTAGGAGTTAGAGAAAGAGCAGGGTGTTGCTGATAAACTTCATCTTTCTAGGAAGGATGAAAAGATAAACCATCTGTCTTCTCCTCAGAGAACGGACCACATCTCACAAATGCATCCACTTGCATATCAACCCACATCGTCATCTCACTCTGCCATTACAAGTAAGAAAAGTGTGACCGTGACATTATGACTGGTGACAGCAGGGCTGGACACTGCAGCTTAAACACAGTTACACTCCTCCACTTCCTGTTGCCTCAGACAGCTTCTGTACATCCTGTTTTGGGGCCTGTCTGGCGGCCGAAGGCCGCGCCTGAGTCACAACCCTCCCGGTGCCATCACAGACACAACACCATCAATATCATCCAACTTCTTACTTATTCCAACAAGTTAATACTACAACTATGAAAGTGAAATATTCGCTAGTTCTTGCCCCAACAAGTCTTTCGTAGTCAAGGCCAGATCATGTAAAATATAACTGTCTGACAGGACAAACCATTCCTCCATCGTTCTTACATTCATACAGTCTTACACAACATTTGATACTGTCCTAAAGGTATTTTGTTTGAATGCTTTGCTGACTGATTGGTCAGTTGTTTCATTATAATTAGTTGATTGATTTTTGTCTGGTAGGTTCTAGTTGTTTGTTTGGGTATAGCTGTTTTCATTGGTTGGATGGTTGTTTACGTGTTGGTTGGTTGTGGGTTAGTTGGTGGGTTGTTAATTTGCTGGTTGCTTGCTTGTTGTTTGGTTGGGTTGCTTGGCTAATTGATTGGTTGGTTGCTTGTTGGTTGTTTGGTTGACTGATTGATTGGTTGGTTGCTTGTTGATTGGTTGCTTGATTGGTTTGTTGGTTGGTTAAATACAGTCAGTTCATTGATTTGTTGTTTTTTTGGTTATCACTGTGCTGTTTCTGTTGGTTGGTTGGTTGATTATAGTCAGTTTATCGATTTCTTGCTCGTTGGTTATAGTTGTTTGGTTGAGAAAAGCTGTTTCCATTGGTTGGTGATTAGTTGGTTGGTTGTTGACTGGTTGGTTGGTTACACAGAGGTTGATCTTTGCACAGAGCCAAGAGCAACCAGTTCCAGAGAGCTATAACCTGCTGCTGGTTATTTGTACATCAGATAGGTAGCATCCCCAATATTTCTTTAAACTTAAACCAACCAATTCCCACAGAGCTTTCTGTATTTGAGATTCAGGGCAACCTGCCCTGTTCTGCCAACTTCATGAGTCTAAGAGGAAGTTTCGTTTATCTGTATTTATCCAATAGACTTTCATTTTCAAACACGTGAGATGAGATTTTTTCCAACTGGGCTAATTGTCAGTTTTACTCTCAGCTTTGTAAACACTCAAGCAATCGTTCCACAAATAATAATGGTTTGTAATAGATTGTAAACTCTTTCATGCATTTCATCCACCATGGCCCCTCAAACACGTCTCTTGTCGACCCCAATAAACCCTGATGAACTGGTTAACAAAGGGCATGATAGGAACAGCTTTGACATTGTGAGCTCTAATTAACAACTTCCCTTTTAACATTTCCTCCTATAAAGAATAAACAAATCTAAGAGTTGGTGAAGGTTAATCACGCTGGGTCTTAACAGCACCAGGTTGTTTTTAGTGCAAAACAGCTCAGAGTAATTGGCAACCCTTTCATCCCTCCTCCTCATTAAAGACCATGGGTTCATCTCTAATTGTGCTGACCCCACTGTGACCTCTGCTCCAGTAACTCCAACAGCGAATCAATGAGGCTTCAAGCTGATGGGCCCCAGCATGCACCACTAGATAACACCCCAATTTTCTGCTACTGCAGGAATAAAGAGAGTACTGTGTCCAATATGTATGAGAGTGAACATCCTTTTGGTTCGGTAGATCACGGAGCTGATCCTGGTTATCAGCGTGGAAACAGCCGTGGTGAGATTCACGGCCATTTGCTGGAAGATTAAAGAGATTCTCCTTCACCGCTGTTTGCAAAAGAGTTAAGGATTGATGACACAGATTTTGTTCTTTATTCGTATCTTTACCTTCCCAGCAGCTCTGCTCATCTTCCTACTCTGCTTCTCATTTTGCTCGATCTCATCCTTCTTCCTCTGGCAGCATATTTGCATCGTAGCCATCAGCAGGGAGAGATCGCTGGAGGCATAACGAGGCGGACTGATAGAAGAATCCTCCCCTCCCCCCCCCCCCCCCCCCCCCCCCCCCCCGGCAAGCCTGGCCATTCTTTGAAGTTCTCAGAAATGGAGTTTTCATAAAAACTTCTTGGGGGGAACGTATTCATGGTAAACAGGCAGGGCGTGTGGTGGACCTGCTCCCTGAGGGAGATGGAGGCAGCTCAGGCTTGTTTACTGGCGGAAGTGTTTAACACTTCCCTGTTTACAGTACGACCCTCCCCACACACCCAGTTGTGAAAATGAGTTTACTTTGATGTAACGAGAGCGAATGACAATTTATGTAAAAACATAATGGAGTTGCAGCGACTTTGAAGCGAGATTGAAATTAGCATTTCCGCATGCTAATGATCCAACGGCACTGAGCAACTTTGGAATGAGCAGACGTTAACGCCCCACCTCACCACACACAACAACAGCGGCAAATTAGACGATGAAAGCTTCATTTCAGTCTGAAAATGTTTGTTTCAGTGTTAAATGCTGATTGAGGTTGGAACGTGACGTTTACAGGAACAAGGAGAGTGAGTGTTGCTGTTGTCTGCTGCCAGGCACAGCAGGAGCATGGACTGTGATTAATTTATTACCCTCGGTCAGACAGTCACCCCTGGTATCATGCGGCACGAGTATCGACACCGGCCTCTGCTGCTGTGCAGGTCACTGAGCTAATGAGTTTTTGCCTGAAATGTAATAATTAAAGTCATCTCCCTCCACCGGCAGCTCGGCCGTTTAATGTCAGGCAGAGGGCCAGGCAGAGTGGACGGCTTTAAACCGTCATCTGCCACAACCTCTCTGCGCTCACCGAGATCCTGCGCTACCGTTTAGTATTGCGCAACTATAACGATGAAACGAGAGTGTTAAAAATTCTAACACAAATGTGCTCATGCTACAACACGATAAAAAGACAATAACAAACCTGTTCTTACAAAAAACACTGATTACACATTTGTCAATTTCACACTCAACAAACTCCGTGCACTCATCAACGCAATTCTATTCTCCTGCAGGCTGCAGCGTTACTCACAATCCTCCAGCCTTGTAAAAAAAATAAAAAATAAAAAATCCACGACAGCAGTCTGTTCATTTAATTACTGGCCCGCTGTGATGTCATTTCATTATTGTGTTGCTTTTATGACAGTGGGTTAAGATTTTCCTGTCTCAACACAGAGACACTGATGTCATGCCTGCAACACAGATTGAAACACAAGCTGCCCTGTAAAGTATTCCCCCCATTCCTCTCTCTCTCTCTCTCTCTCTACTCGTTTTAGGAAAACAACAACTGTTCTCTGACTGAAGACTTAAAGAAGTGATTCTAGGTTGTGGTGGTTGTGTGACATTGTCTTGTTTCCATGCAGCCAGAGGCAACGGCTCTGTGGCTCCAATGAAATAAAACAATTCCAACTGCAGATGCTCCCAAACCACCACTCGAGGTCAAGGACCCTCCAACACACTGGCCACTGTGTTTCAAGCCCTTTTTACACTAGCCCATTAGTTGAGTGGGTACTCCTGATCACTCATGTGTTCCTACAGTATCAACACTCGACTCACTCACCTACACACAGAGATAGAGGTAAATATTACATTTTTACATTCGAATTAGATTCTGCTGTCTGTTGTCCATATTCAATGTTGTGTGACTCACTAATGAGACACATCTTCAGCTTGGATGGACATAAAATACAGAAACCAGTCACATAGATCTTTCTCTTTGGAGTTGATAGAGACCAGACCAGGATGAAGCCAGTCTGCTTTTCAGAAACTGCTCATTTAGTGACAGCATGTTATGTCCTGCACTATTGGAGCGTCTTTGTCTCTGGTGTGTTCCCTGCAAATGTTATTTCGTTGTTGCTGGTCCAGTCCAGATGATTTTTGCCACTGATGTGAATTATCTTTCAGGGTGGGACTCTATTGACATTGGGCCAAGATGACCACAGTGTTTTGTTTGAAGGAGTCTGTGGTCGGCCTTGGTGCCAAGGTGCCTACATTCCTCCAGCCTGACAATTTTCTTGACCTCCAGGTCAGGAGGAGAATGTTTGCTCCGAAATCAAACATCATCTCCTTGTTTTGTGACTGTCAAGTGTTCAAGTATCTGATGTATCAGCTGTCTGTGTTTTGGTTTCTGTCGTCGATCGGGTACAAGGTGAAAAGTACAGGAGGAATTTACGGATCCCTTTGAGGCTCCTGTGAGCACAGATTTGGAGGAGCTCAGATGACCATTGATTCAGGCCATAGGATTTCTATCAACCAGAGAAGGTAAAGGTTTAGAGGACGAGGTGTTCAAGAATCAGTCTGATTGGTCATCACATATTACAGATATTATAAGCACTCAAATACGCACCAAGAGGCAACATAAGGGCAGACTGGTAAACACCATGCTTTCAAACATGTTTATGTTCCAGACGTTTCTTCCTGCCAGCGTCCTCGTAAAAAATTCTCTGTGAGCGAGTGGGCGTGTTGATGATAGAAGTAAGAAAGAATACAAATATCTCAGGATAAGAAGGAGAAGCCAAACATGTTGAGAATAAATGTTCCAACTTGGAAAAACGAGATTCTAAACTTTTTGGTGGAAAGGGCCAATGCCTGCTTCTACGTAGTGTCAACCATTGTTGAAAACTTGCTCCAAGTTCTATGTTCTATTAGACCACAACTGAAGAACTGACATCGCTTTAAAACAGATCTTGAGTAAATAATATGGGGCTGGAGACAGTTGTATAATATTTCCATAATCAAAGAGTAAATGTTGTTTCTAATCAAACAGCACCATCGTGCAAACACCACATATACAAGATATCTTGTAGATCTGCAGAACCAATCTCCTCCACACATGCCCCTTTACCACCAAACGGGTTCCTGGGCTAGTTCTGGGCTAGTGCCCGACTTGGCGCTTGTTCTTTGTGTTTCTACCACCGGAGCACCGGCTCCAGCCCTCAAAACGGGAGCCAAACCAGGAACCAACTCAATGCTGGTCTACAGACAGGCACCGATACGTCGGAGGGTAGGGGATGGGATTACTGAGACCAACAACCTCTGAAACCGCCATGTTTAAAAAGAGTATAGCGAGTGTGAGCGTGGTATAATAATAATAATAATAATAATAATATTATGATAATGAATCAGAAGAAATAGAAGCGGACTGAGGAGGAAACCCATATGCTTCATGAAACTATGATCATCCTCGGGAGCCGCTTGAACCGAGATGATGGTGATCCGAGTTTGAGTCTGCAAGTCCGAGCGTTCTGATCCACACAAGCTGCCGCAGTCTCCCGCGTCCGGACACTCGCCCAGGTTATTAATACATTTAAAAGATTGAGAAAATGAACGGGAACAGAGGACGGAGCGGCAGCGGCAGTGGGCTGTATCCGGTGGGGAGCCGCTGCTCCTGTGTCGACAGCAGTGCTTGTTGTGGGGGCAGCCGTCCTCCGCTGAATGCAGCGACAGTCGATCAGGTTATTAACAAACTAAAAAGACTTATTACGGGAACGGAGGATGGAGTGGCGGCGCTAGTGGGTTGTGTGAGCGCGGCAGCGGTCTGAACGGGGCAGCGCTCGTCATGGGAGCAGCGGTGGTAACGAGGCGGCGTCTCCCGCTGTATGCAGTGACACAGCCAACCAGTTTATAAACAAACTAATACACGTATAATTATAACTTGTGATAATAAAGTCTAATCGGGGACAGAGGAAGGGGCTGGAGCAGGGTGGGAGGGGGCAATCTTCTCCTCATTATCCAGCGTTATACAATGACGTAATGACGTGGCTCTGACTTGGGCTCTTGCTGGTAGAAACACAAACGGGGTCTTCAGAGGTGCGGGAGCCGAACCAACAAACCACGTCACGTGATCCCCGCGCCGAACAAGCGCAGGAACCGGTTTGGTGGAAAAGGGGTAACACTGTGCTTCCTTCAGAGTTTTCGGAGCCACACAACTCCACTCTCTCGCCTCGGCCCAATCTTTTGATCCACTAAATGATATTATAATGAATTCTTTCACATTTTTGTTTGTTCCTGATCTCATTGAAATTCTGTGCTTTCAGCAAAGTAATATCTTCCTTTTAATGTTGTGCAGCGATGCTAAGTAGATCTGAAACCCCCCATCCTGAGGGTCCCCCAGGCAATCCGCTACACCCCCCCACCCCCGACTCCCCCCTTACACACACATATACACACAGCCTCCAACACCACCATCTCCCTCTGTGAGATTACTGAGTAAACACCCAACTCCTTTTCAAGTGAGTGTATGTACAGGACAAGTAGAGTTCAGTGGGAGCCATTACACAAGCCCTGCCATGTGCATTCACTCTGTATCCATCTCACGTCGGTGGGATCTACACTCACATATACACTGGAATTAAGCCGAGCAAGTGGCACTTCAGACATGAAGTGTGTGTCCTACACCGAAGGTATTTACACAGAAAACTCGCATCTCTCCAGTTTAAATGCAAATCCAAAGCTGCATCCAGTGTTTGGAATGGTACAGCTGGAAGCGTAGGTCAGTAGAGTGTTTGACACGGAGAACAGTCACGTATCCTGATCAATGGAGAAGGGGGAAGTAAGACTCTAATGCACAAGCCATGACACTCTCCTCTGAGATCAAACATGAGGACTGAAATGAAAGCTGGGCATTCAGCCAGGAACTGGATACTCTGGACGTACATGAAGATATTCCTGACACCGTGGTGCTGCAGGAGCAGGCACTGTAGGTCATCTACACACTATGGCGCCATTTAGATGAAAATAACACTATTGTTCAAAACATATTTCAATTCCCTGTCCCTGACGTATGAGCCAACATTGTCTCAAAACATATAAATATGACACTGATTCATTGGTTTAATTAAGTAGCTTTCATGGATATACTGCTATGCTTTTATGGGGCGGCCCTTTCAGTGGCCCGTCACCCCACTTCAAAGTACATATGCATATAAAGCACTCATCATTCTACGTGTTTGGAGGCACAATAGAACTGGAATGGAATTTGCATTGTATCTTCTTGTTGCTGGGGACAGGACATTTTCCGTGCCGTCAGATTTTCCCTTTGCCATGGAGTTAATTAATTAATTCGTATAAATAGATGCATTTGCAGTTGGCCTTAGCGTAGAGAAAAATCGGTTGTATGTAACACCGCCTCATACACTGACTATGAATAAGTATCTCATAAGCCTGCCACTTAACTTCCCTTTCCCTTTAAAGAATAAGTCATAAGGACAATACACACGACAAGCCTTAACCTTAGAATACATAGAGATTTAGGATTTAGGATTTTAACTTAACAGCAGAATCAGTTTCGATTTCAACATCCTCCCATGTCCACACTCTGGGTGTCCGTCCATCCCGTCAACTGACCACACTGTGGAGAAGTGAAGCTGATGCTGAACTGTGTATGGTTATTCCCCTTTCACTGATTTGCTACTTAAGAGGAGATATATTGCAGCTGGGATGGTCTGAGGAGTCTCTGCGCCTCCTGGGATCAGGGTGTATATTTGCTGAAAGACAAGTGAGATCACACAGCTGCTTCTGCTGAACACTCCTTCACACTGAAGAGGAAGGCCAGAGGCAAACATGAGTTCACATTATCGTCTTTAAATCATCAGTACGGTGGAAACTCAATACTGGAGTGGCCCAAATGTTGAACAACTTTGAATTTGAACAGTTATTTCAAGACAGAGAACACTGTAGAAACATGCTCTGCCATCATTTAAGGACGTGGGATGATAAATGGGGAGACATTTAAATACGATGGAGTAGTTTGTGTTTCCAAAGAAAGTTAAAAAAAAGTCTAGATCCACACACATTAAATGGGTTCCTTCCTGACCCGTACCACATCCTTCCACCAAGTTCCATTTCAGTCCAATTATTTTCCTGTTGAGCTGTTTACAAACAAACACACTGGATTACAGCCAGCCTCCTGGTGTAGTACAGTGAAGTATATGGAAGTTGCACATATAAGCCTGGCGTGTGAGTGTCTCCATGTCCAGTCAGCATTAACGAAGTGGTGGCACCAGTGTGAACCGTGTCAGGACTGCGAGCAGACCCGAACCGCCCCCATGCTCTGGACTCTGTCTCTACAAATCAACACTGAGTTTAATTAAACCGAGCAACGCTGCTATTGACCCAACATCACCGTTTAAGTTGGCAGGGCCGAGGGAAAGCCATTTACTGCCGGCAACAAAGACACTTTTATGTGACTGCAGGAGAGAGGATTGTATGGCTAACATTTGGAAATTGTTTTTATTTGATTTCTGTGTTTGCAGAGTGTAATTTCTGAGCTCCTCTGTGGCATTTTTAGAATCAAACGTGCGGGTGTGTGGCCCGGCGGTCAGACAGCAGGCGGCCTGAGGTTGGATTGGTTGGCAATGGAACAGCTCGGGAGAAAAGAGGAGAGGAGGTGAGGCGAGAGGAGACGAGAGGAGGCGAAGGAGGAGGAGGCGAGACGAGGCGAGAGGAGACAAGGCAAGAGGAGAGGAGAGGAAATGCTCCATCCTTCAATCCATCTATAGTACATATGAAATTTTCATTTGTCCGTCCATCCATCAGGTCACTTGTATTACTGATCCTTTGTGGGACAGGGGCCAGCGTGAGCCAACATTGGATTATTATTTTACAATAAATATAGGTTGAGAACTCTTGAAATTTAGAAACATTTCTATATAAATATAAAACCATAACACGTGTTTTTGGAATACGTGTAAAACCTGTTGATCTATAGAGCCCAGTGTAAGTCATAGGAATCAATGCTATGGAACATTAAAACCCATGTGATCACTTATGATCAATATCTACTTATGAGGATCCATGAACTGTTTTGGTATTGGATCAGTTATATATGTCCGGAGTTTGTATTCAACGATTTTGTATGGAGCTCCCTAAACTGTATCGTATATTTCCTCTGATCAGAGAACATTACGAATAGCGATTAGTACACTAGTTCTTAAATTCTAAAATAAAAAGAATATTCTTTTATTTCTTGAAGCAAAATGACATCAAATCAGGTAAAGTGGTTAATGAAGGATGCAGTTGAAGAAGACGTAGGTTCTGTGAAGGATTTCTCTCAGTGTGGAGCTTAAACAAGCGCAGTAATCACCACTTAGAGCGAGTGCCTTACACCCAGACTGCCTCCATCACGACACGAAACATTGGACGACAGACTGTCACGAATGAAACCAAACAGGGTGTGATGAGAGACAATGTCTTGGAAACATAAACAACACGAGTTCGACGCAATTAAAGCAAAGAGGTGCGTTTTCAAAACGATTCGGGCAGATTACAGTCCGGCGCAGAGAGTGTGTGGCTCCGTAATCACATCAGTGTGGATGAGGGCCTGGTAACCGGCCTGAGCAGCAGGAGGAGTCAGCGAAACCTCTCGTCCTCTCTGCTCTTTGTGACACAGCATGTGATTGGTTTAGCCAGGCGTCCACACGGCTCATAAAAGTGGATGAGAAATGCATTAGTCCGCAGCACAGTGGCAGCCTGAGTCGGCCCGGGCCCTTTAAAGGAGGCCGTGTAATTGACTCGAAAAAACTAAGTCAGTCCTTCAGTCACGGAGGACAAATAGCCTCTCAATAAAACACACACACACTCACACACATATACTACACACACACACACACACACACACACACACACACACACACACACAGAGCAGCCACTATTTCTCCAGCATGTGGTGCAAAAAGAGAAGCCTGTCCTTCACAAGTGTTGCTATTTCTGTTGACCACAAGGCCCCGAATATTCTATCATAAGGAAAAGTAGGAGGGAGAGGAAATACCACAAGAGGTTGGGGTGGGGTGGAGGGGGGGCACAAGGGCACTACAGCCACACACACACACACACACACACACTAACCTATAGCCGAAAGGGTGGACAACTGGTTAAAGACCGTCGTGTCAGTGGTCACAGGTTTGATTCTGCCAAGAAACGTCCAATGAAAACCCTCGATTCGTACATAATGTAATTTAATAGATCAATGAAAACATCCATCATTTCATCACCTCACTGGTGAGAATTGTTTTAAAGGACTCGAACATAGAGTCACATGGGGCAGCAGTGGCTGAGGTGTTAGAGGAGGAGCTGTCCTCTGACCAGAGGGTCAGAGGTTCAATTCCCGCCTATCCCACTCCACATTGGTGAGAGTCATAGGGGGGAGCTTGGGTCAGTCCTGGGTCTTGATATTAAATCTTATTACTGAATTAAAGGTATAGTGTGTGTGGTTGCGTGGTTACATGATGCATGTAACAGTGACATCCAATGGTGAAGTTACATGGCGTATTCTCTGGTGTCTGGCTTGAAAATGTTCTATTAATCAATATGGCATGAATAAAGCTTTCGTCTCCATCAACTTCAAACCAACCTAACATTAACCATCATGACCCTTCTCTGACAATTGAGTAATAGGTTAAAATCATCTCCATCAATAACCCACAGCGCCATTTAACCAAACCCAGACAACACGAAGAAACAAATGCTCTGCAGCACATTCGGACTCATAGAGCCGTATTTCTGCCGCTGGACGCCTGAGTGCATTTCATTAAATGGAAAAGGATCCCGGGAATGTTTCCAGCTACATTACATTAGAACAGAGTGACGTTTTAAATTCTCATGAAACAATATCAGACATCTCGCCAACCACTGCAGAGAGAGAGAGAGAGAGAGAGAGAGATGGCCAGGTTTGGGAAGGTGCCCTCTTTCATTTTTAGCAGACGGATTGAATCAGTATTAACGCACATCTGAAGTATTTTCTCTGCACATGCAGAGGGGTTTTATTGACGCGGCACCATGTATGACTGCATATCGCACTCAGGGATCAAGCCCTTCGTCTCTCAACTGACCCGCACGCATAAAGTGACTTCAAGTTAAAGTTATGTATTTATGGTAACATGCAGATATACAGTAATCAGAACATTATGTATGTATCCACTACATAAGTATATATATATATATATATATATATATATATATCTCTATATAT
>JAFBJT010106344.1:21931-35272 GCA_016785325.1 Chascanopsetta lugubris
ACGGGAACAAATCTGGTTGACACATTGCCCTATTGTTCCAGACTGTCGTCTGTTTGTGACGACGGGGAAAAAAATGACGTTGTACAGATTTTAATGTCTAATCACGTTTTTGATGATCTCCTGCATTTGAACTCTCTCCTATTTTTAAAGGAAGAAGAAATGAGTGCAGGCCCAATGAATACAGATCCAAATGAACAGGATCTAACTCAGTATTAGACGGAAAATCAAATATTTGCACTTCTTTGTTTGCAGGATAATTTGAACCCAAGTCCAACGCCGACTGGGCTGAAACAGCACTTATGTATCGCTCTTATTGTTTGGATATAAATGATCTAGACAAGGATCAGATGCCCAGCAGGTACAAATATGACTTGTTTCTCTGATACACTCGACCGAATCTAAGCTAACACTCATTCATTTCACACACTTCAATAGCGATCAAAACAAACTGCCCTCAATGATCAATTCTGACACTTGAGAAGTGTTCAATTACAACCAGTAGCACACACCTCTGCCAAGGCTCAACAGTGTCCTTATGAAGCCATGTTTCCGTTCACCAGATCCTAATTGGAAACACACTGGTAAATATCACAATCTTGAATAAGGCTAATCAATTAATGAATTGCCAATGACAATGAAATGAACCAAAAATGCAATATTTCACTGTGTTGATGAAAAAAAATGTGTATCCGCCCCAATCCGGTTTGGCAACATTGTCTACAAGATTTCACGGAAATCACTCAAGTGGATTTTGTAATGTTGTTCACGCGAATTTGCGGATCTGCTCTCCGTCTCAGATCCAAATTCGAGTGGATTCTCTCCTCATTTCGCACCATTCTGCTGAATTCCATGCGAATCAGCTGCGTATTTTTCACGTAATCTCGGATCAAACGCGGACAAAAACAAAACGAGTCGACAAATGAACTTGGATTTGATCGTCGCTGGGATGAAATATGAGTTGTTAAAAGCGAGTAGTGTTTTTTCTTACAGTGGTGTAAACGTATAGAGTGCTTGTATCCCGAGCTGCTGACGAGGCTGACGAAACGTGTTGGTAGCGGATGTTTGAAAAGAAAAGAAAGAAAGCGCCGACCGGATGTGGTTTTTGGTGCCAAACGCTCTCTCGAATGGCCGCGACCAAACTCCTCTCCGGGGCTCCGGCTGCGTGGAAACAGGGTACAGAGGAAGAAGCTTTTCTTGATATATTTTCCCACTGGTAGCTTTTCCCACATTTAGATTTGAACTCTCATTTTGACGCCGGTTTCTAACCGGCTCATGTCCGAACCGTTTTGACCCCGCTTCCATGCGCTTCTCGTTTCAATCGCTTTAAAGGTGCAGTGTGTGCAGATCGTGCTCATTTTTGTCACTTCTAAAAAATATTATAAAACAATGACACGCAGACATGAATTCGTTTATTTATTTATTTTTTAAATCTCCATTACCCATAAAGGTGCAGTGTGTATGATTTCGGTCATTTTTGTCACTTCTAAAAAAATACCACAAAACAATCACATACTGACATTTTCATTCATTTATAATCCCATACCTTTTTCCTTTTCCTTTTTTTTTACCATTAGCCTTAAATGAGCCCATTCATTTATATTTACATGAGGAGTAGGTCCTCTCTATTGGAGGCAGCCATGTTTTTACTGTCGTAAAAGTGAACGTTCTAAACTTCTTTAGAGTTTTAATGACAGCTGAAGTAAACTTCACCTCTATATGTCCCCAAATCTTACACACGACACCTTTAAATGAGCCCATTAATCTATATTTACATGAGGAGCGGGTCCC
The DNA here is from genome assembly GCA_016785325.1 of Chascanopsetta lugubris. Classification (NCBI taxonomy): domain Eukaryota; kingdom Metazoa; phylum Chordata; class Actinopteri; order Pleuronectiformes; family Bothidae; genus Chascanopsetta; species Chascanopsetta lugubris. The sequence goes on from JAFBJT010106344.1 coordinate 23,720, forward strand.
TTCTCTGGGTGTGGCCATGTTTTGACCATAGCCCAGAGTGGACGTCCTAAATATCAACATGCACCTCTAAGACGTCCCCAAATCCCACACACTGCACCTTTAATGACACCGATTTTGACTCTGCTCGGTCCGGAGGTTCCTCGGTGCCGGCGCCAGCCCTCGACTCCCATCTGAAAGTGCCTGGCTGTGGTGACAGAACCGTTTCAGTGGCACGGATCCACTCCAGTAATTCCAGCTCCAGAGGTCTTCCACACACACACACGCACAGTATTCAGATGGATGTGCCCCGACGCATCACATCACAACATGTGTTTCCGGTGCCAAAGTTCGTACGTGTGTGAACGCAGGGCCGAGGGGCTCTGACACAAACGCAGCACCCGTCACTGTTTTTAACCTTGATATGAATAACGTGTATTTGTGCCGAGCACAGCCCACCACTGCCAACGGCCTACGCTCAGCGCCGAGGACCTCCACTGTCCCACCCATTCACACCGACTCGTGGTCTGGCTCCGCTTCTCCGATTCCTCGACTCTTTTGTTTCGAGCGATCTTTTATAATCTCTTTGTTATTTCCGCCGTGTAATTCTGCTAATTGGAGATTAGGGAGATTCTCTGACTGTACCTCATAATCTCGAGCAGACGCAACAGTTGGTCACAAAGCCCCCCAGGAGAGTCTGAGAAGGGGGGCGGGGGCGGGGTCATAAGAGATATTACCAACACATTAATTCGATTTTTGAAATTTTATTTACCGGGTTGTTAAGTGTCACTCCGTGTGTTGCGCATTAAAGGTGCAGTGTGTAAGATTTCGACCATTTGTGGCACTTCTAGAAATTACATACTGACATTTGCATTGATTCATCATCATCTAAATGTTTAATTTTTTCCCATTCCCCTTAAAGGAAGCCATTAATGTATATTTACGTGAGGAGTAGTTCCTCTTTAAGGGGGCCGCCATGTTTCTACAGTAGCCGAGAGTGGACGTCCTAAACGTCTTTTGAGTTTTAATGAGAACTGAAGTCTACCATAGGTTCTCCTGCATGGCTGTGAGGTGAGGGATTCAACATGCAACTCCACCTCTAGATATCTCCGAATCTCACACACTGCACCTTTAAAAGCTCACCGCATGTGTCTCCATCGCCATCATGCGCAGGATAAAATGCTTCGGGATCATCGGGATCCTGCCGAGCATCAAGGTGCGGCGAGAGACGCTTTGTCGCCGCCGTCGAATATTTTGTAACGCGTTGAAAAACGAGGCACACGAAATTTGCTCTAACTGTGGGAAACGATACTGTATGTACAATCAGGATAGCGATTATAATTACAATGGAAAGATGTATTTTAAAGCTATTGATACTTTGATAATGATGTACAATGTAAAAAGACTTGAACAGGAAACTATAGGGATGTAAAGTATACTGTGTATAGTGGAGTCTGCTCCAGGGGGGAGGGGACGGGCATGGGGTTCATTCTGTTCATGGCAAAAATGGTTTAACACAGAATATTGATGATTCTTGTCTGTGTTGTAGACAACGTCAATGTTTGTTCTCTTTTTTGATAAAAGGCAAACTGATACAAAAAACCCCAAAACAAACTGTGTCTTTTGTTGACAGCTGCAGAGAAAAGTCTGACAGGAGGACGAGGTGTTGGAACGTGGAGGCAGCTCAGTCGAGACTGCTGCTGTACGTACGCGGAACCAAAAATGTGATGTTTCACCATGTAAAGGGAAAAGAAATCCCGCATTGTATTGGTGGCTCCTTTGAGGTCATGTTCCACCTGTACACGAAATTTCACAGCAATCACTCAAGTCGTTTTTCTGTAATCCTGTTCACATACGAACAAATAGCTAGAACGGCAGATTGGCGAGAATCTGAAAATGTGCAGATCTGCACTCTGTTCCAGATCTACATTCGAATGGATTCTCTCCTGATTCATTCCGCATTATTCTACTGAGGTCCATGAGAATCAGCTCAGTATTTTTCACTCATTCTCGATCCAACGGACGAAAACAAAACAAGTCGATAAATGAACTTCCATTTGATCGTCGCTCGGAAGTTGTTAAAAGTTTCCTTTGAGCGAGTGGTGCTTTTCTCACCGAGGTGATGCACATGAAAGAAACAAGACTTGTGTCTTTAATTGACAGCGGCAGAGAAAAGTCTGAGCGGAGGATGAGGTGTTGGAACACGGAGGCGGCTCAGTCTAGACTGCTGCTGTACGTAAGCCATGGCTGCTCCCAGTGTGTGAGGATAAGCCCGTGGACAGAGGGTGCACGTGATTAATCCCCGGCCACTCTGTTTAAACAGATGGTATTTGGGCCACGTCGGAGTCCAGGTGCAAAACAACAAAGGGGCATTTCAGGATATTCTGAAGATTTTCCCATGAGATCACACATGTAAAGGGGGAACACGCTGAAACATGGGGGACAAAGGCAGTGATGGACCTGAAATGCCATATCCAATATCAGGAGGGATGTTATCCTTACATATTGATTTGGCCACATTATCCAGGATTATTCCCCTTGAACACAAACTTTTTATTGAACATATTTTAAGGAAAACTTGCAGACTCTTGGTTGTTGGTGTCTTTCCTTTTCATTCAAATATCAATAACAATAATGATAAAAGTAATAATAATCATCATCATCATCATCATCATCATCATCATCATCATCATAATAATAATAATAAAAATCGTTATTTTTGTTGTTGTTATTAATCATAATAGTAATAATAAAATAATGATAATAATAAACAACTTACATTGCTATCTGTCAAACAGTTACATGGTCATTTATAGTTTATGGTAAGTGACATTTATTTTACCTTTTCCACCTTTTCTCTGTTTTTAATATTAAAATGCAATTTAATATTAAAACTAAAACTAATATAACTAATGTATTCAAATTCTGATCCTATGACAACAGTTACAGGTTTTTGGTTTGTGTGAAAACATTTACAAATAAAACCATTTGAACGGCCATAAAAGAAAACTAGACAAATTAAGGCTGTTTTTATTGATTAGTAAGACTGGCCAGTCACATCATTAGGATCATTAAGTGGTCAGTAAATGATCTGCTGCTGCTGCTGCTACTGCTACTGCTGCTACTTCATGGTTCCACATGCTGCCTCCCTCGACCCTGGGCCATTCTCCCTATCAGCTTGAACAATTTTGACCTCTCTTAAAATCACTTCAATCCCTGTTCATCATGACTCTGATCTTTTCATTGATTGGCTGTTTTGACCTTTGTCGGCCACATCATTAAAATTGTATAACTTTCGAAACTGCCTCTGAAAATCTCAATTATATTTTGGAACTGAGGAGAGCCAGTTCAAACTGTATATTTTCCTGTATCTTATACTCTTACAAATAACAGAACACACACCAACATTTAGATTGTTCAACACGACAGAGCATACACACATATTCCCGCAGTACTGGAAGAATGGAGAATTGATAATGAAACCTGAGAAATATTCATGTAAACCATTATATTACAGATATATTACATGGGCATCACAGTCACAGTATGGCATTCGATCAGATTATCACGCTTCCTACAGCGAATGGAGATTGGATTTCTACAAGGAGTGGGCTGTGTGTGGAATTTCAAGTAGGAGAGAGCGTAATTGTATCCTATCAATATGTATCACATTTACTCAGACGAATTAAATGATTGTGTATTTTCCGTCGGTAAAGTTAAATGTTGCATGTGAATCATGGATTTAAGTTACTGAAAACCAACTTTTGTGCTTTCGGGTGATTCTACAACCATGAATACATCAGTCATATTTATATTCCATCATCTAAATCGTACAAACTAGGCCTTTGAGAGGAAAAGGTCCAAAGCGTGATAATGCTGTTTTCGTAGAGCACTAGTCATACCGACTGTAACAGATGTCGCCAATGTATGTGTTCACACTGTTGTCCAGCAGGTGGCGGTAACGCGCCAGAAATGAAATACACAGCTTTGAGGAAATTGGATGGGGAGGGCGAGGAAGAGAGAGGCGACTATCAACAGTACGCCACGCATCATAGTCCTCTCTTCAATCGCTGTGACTATGGTATCCGAAATTCACCTCAGAGTTACACCTCCTGTTTTTCTGCTGCTCTCTCGCGCAGCCTCACAAAGCACTGACCTCCTCTCGACCAATTACAAGGACCCGGCGTCTCCTTCGACCGGTGGGTCGAGTGGAGCCGGTCAGTTGGAAGATGCTACCCCACACGAGATAACAATCACTTCAAAACTGTGTGACTTTGTCCCGGTGTCAGCCGCCGTCGTGGTTGTCGTCGCTTCCCAGCCGCAGCCGCTCCTCTTCGGGCCAACGGTGGAATGTGTAACTTTAGCCCCGTAGCTCCAACTCCGTGAAAGTGCTGCTCTGCCGCTGGTTTGTGGCACTTTAAGGTCTGTATGCTAACGTTAGCATCACCGTGTAGCTGTTTGGCTTTTAAACTGAACACATTTGAGCGACTATCAGTTTAGAATAACGATATGCGACATGCGTGCATCTTGGTAGCGTGCTATATCTTAGCTAAGTGGGTTCACTTTTAAAGGGAATATCTACTTGACCTTGTCCTCTCATTTACTATCTGTAGACAACAATGACAGTTCGCACATTGTCTACAACTGATTTGATGCAGTAGATGTTTGTAAAATGAGCATAGTAGAAGAAAATGTGGCACACCTTAAAGGTGTAGTGTAGTGTAGGCCATTTTTGTCACTTATATTGATAGATAAATGATAACTAAACAATTACATACTGCTATTTTTATGGCATTTAAACATCTAAATGTATAAAATTATTCCATTATCCTTAAATCAGCTATTTGATGTATATTAGAGGGTCGTCTGTATGGGGGCCACCATGTTTTTACAGTAGCTCAGAGTGGACACACTAAACATCTTTTGAGTTTTAATGACAGCTGAGGGCTACCATTGGTTCTCCTGCATGTTCAGAAGGGTGAGGTGATGGATACAACATGCAACTTCACCACTAGATGCCACCAAATCTTGCACACTGCACCTTTAAGCTGGACAACTCACATGGAAGACTGACTCAAGTGAGAATTTAAGAACCTTAGTTATATTAACAGACAGTGTCACACATTATAACACTGTGACTGATATGTATGGTTATAAAACAAAGCTCTGAAATAGAAACAATTACTTAGGGTTAGAAATGTTGATTGGCCACAGGTCCTTCTACCTCACCCGTTGACATCCCCAAATGTAAATAAATGATGACTGCGTGGTAGTTTTTCCTTACCTTTGCTGAGGGCCAAGGACAGAGGATGTTACCCACCCTGTGAGACAAAGTGTGATTTGTGAATGAGGGTTATATAAATACAATTTGATTTGATTAGCTTCACGGGGTTCTAAAGTCACTCTCTTCATTTAAAATTCTACAAGACAAAGAAAAAAAATAAAACTATTTAGTTAAAAGGTGCTCGAGCTTAATCAGTGATTGTTGAAATTCAACACAGATATAGATTACAGGAAAGTATCAGCCCGGGTAATTGACCACAACAATTGTCAGTCAACCCCTACATTTCATTAAAACAACAAATATTGAAAGTACAAAGAATGTTTTGTCATTTGACCTTTTCAACAGGCTGAGAGGAAACTCAATGCAAAATAGATCAGGTCGTGTTTCTCATCCAAACTGCTGAGTCGTGACTTCATAATCTTATCTCCTGGTTGTAACTCAAAGCTTGAAGTTACCTCTGTCCTATCAATACGTTTCAGACTTGCCCTCTAATTCTTTCATTGTTGCCACTTAACAGTGTTGGTAACTGGTTGAAAGCCAAAGTCGCTTGGACATATGAGGGTAGATGCTGATTTATGTCGCCAAGTAAGAATTTGAGTTAGTGGCTGCAAGAGATGTTATTGATGTTTGTTGATTTAAAGTGCAAACAGAGAATGTCAAATATACAGTAATGAGGATAATAAAGATAATTGAAGAGGACATTAAAATACAAAACAACAACAGCATGCAACATTATAAGACATCATTTTAAATGACAGATAATACAAATATATAAAATCTAAAATAATTAAAGAAACAATTGATGAAATCATATTGTGTTGTTTATATGTACAATTACTTGGAAAGTATACATTGTTCATTGTTTCGTTGTGTTAGAATGAGCCCTTTTAATTGTTTATCAGGAGTAAGTCTTCTCCTCAATGGCTCTGTTGCGCCACCATGTTTATTCAGTGACCCCAAATAGACATATTATTGGTTCTCTTACATGTTTCCTTCAAGGGGAAAGTGAGGGGAAGGCTGCTCAGCAGCAACACGCCGTTTTAACACTGAATTGTTTGTTTTCCAGGTACTTGAAAGAAAGAGAATCCTCCTCTTCTGACAGCTTTGCCGGCGCCATGGCCCCTCACCCAGTGGTCCAGGCCATCATTGATCTCTCTGCCGGAGCCGTAGGTAACAAGTTACAGCATTCTACAATGCACAGTATTCAATCTGAGGTGATAAACGGTGCTTTTCTGCTTCCTCACCAAATGACCGTGGCTTTGTTTGACGCGGCAGAAACGTTCTGATGACTCGTGGCTTTTTCCACCTTGTTCCCCTCTGTGTTTCTATTGAGTGTTTATACAGCTCAGTGAAGCGCAACCCTGTGTGAAGCCAGCTGATTCCTGTCGCTCACCCCAACACATGCACTGAGCACAATTCTGGATTTGCATGTTCTTTATTATAATTGCGCAACTTACTTTTGCTCTTTTGATTATGTTATCTGTCTCTCAGGGGGAGCTGCGTGTGTCCTCAGCGGGCAGCCTCTGGACACGGCAAAAGTCAAGATGCAAACCTTCCCCACCATGTACAGGGGTTTCTTACACTGCCTCGTGTCCACCTACAAACAAGTGGGCCTTCGTGGTTTCTACCAGGGCACAACGCCGGCGCTGGTGGCCAATATCGCAGAGAACTCTGTGCTCTTCATGAGTTACGGCTTCTGCCAACAGATCATCCGCGTGGCCGCTGGGCTGCACAGTGAAACTGTGCTGAGGTAGAGCCGGATTAACCAGCACGTGTTTGTTGGTATAGTCGTTTTCAAACATGAATGAACTAATATCCCTCTCTCTCTTTCTCTCAGTGATGTGCAGAAAGCCTGTGCTGGCTCCGTAGCGTCCATCTTTTCTTCGCTAGTCCTCTGCCCCACCGAGCTTGTCAAGTGTCGGCTGCAGGCCATGTATGAAATGGAGACGTCAGGAAAAATAGCCAAGAGCCAGAAGTACGTGTTGTTTCCTCTTCTTTCATTACAATGTAGATAAGTGGGTCCCAAACTAACCCCCTCGGGGTTCAGAAGACACAGAAGAATGATTTCCATGGATCAAACACAGTTTTGAAAACAATTCTCAGTATCACATTTTAACCCAATTGTTCCACAATTTAAATCATACTTGTTAAATCTGACTTAAACCATGTCAGCAATCATCAGCCTGGTGATTCTTCATGTGATCTCTGAAAGAATGACGATAAATTCGAAGGGGTGTAACAATATATCGTGCCACAGCATTTCGCAATGCAAAAACTTGACGATGATGTGTTATTGAGTTGAAAAACTGTCGCAATAGCTGATAGGTCATATTTGTCTAGCGAGCTTCGGTCTGCGAGAGCAAGGAAGGGAAAGATGTGTAGGGAGAGAGAGAGAGAGAGAGGGAGAGAGACCACTTTGCATTTTACAAAAAAAAAGATATCTGCAAATATAATTGGTGTATCAGCATATTGAAAAATGAAAACAAATATTTTTGCAGCCTGTGACAGGTCCACAAATGTTTTTCTTTTCTGCTGTAGTCTCAATAAATGCAATGAATTTATTAGTCAGTGCGAGTCATCAGAGTAAGATAATGGCTAAAATGTACAGAATTGTATTGTGCCATACAGGTTCATGCTGGTTCCAATATATTTTTTTTATATATATTGTAAATATAAGGTATACTTTTATATGTGTATATATATATTTTTTTTTCAGCATTTTTATTGTGGGAAGATCTTTTTACTTACTTACTAAAAGTAGCTTGCATGGCGAAAAAGTGTGGGCATCACTGGTCTAGTCATACAAGCAAGAACTCATTTCATTGGCTAATGTAAGCACATATTCTCTTTTTCAGTCTAGCGATTTCTTTTAACACAAGAGGGGGCTCTGAGCTAGTGGTCTGCACTCTTCACCATCTCCACTCCTCTTGTTCTGTTTGTTGTTGTTTCAATGGAGAGTGCATGTTAGTCGATGAAGATGGAATACTCTGAAAGTGAAGCCAAAATTGAGATCGAAGATGCCCCCATGACATTTAAACCACCAGTTTGGCAGAATTTTTGGTTCCCAATCGTCAATAAAAATGGCGAGCGAGGGGCTGACAAGACAAGAAGGATCTGCAAACATTGTATGAAAACCCTGCCCTACACCACGGCAACACTTCGAACATGCAAAGCACCATCACAGTGAAATGAAGTCAGCTGAGTTTGTGGCAAAACAATTTTACTTGTAAGGAAACTGAAGACACATATGATGCAAACCTGAGATGCTCACTTTGAGTTCAGTTTGTGAACTGTTTGTGTTTAGTTCTGTGAAAATGGTTGGCCTGGCTTGACCTTCACAAGTTAAAACATCTATAAAGTGTAACTAAATGAAACAAAAGGGCAAAGGCACACTTTGTTTAATATTTTGTATCTTTCAAATGAAATAAAAATGTCCAGGCTTATGTTCCTCGTGCAATATTGTTAAAGGGACAGTGTGTGATTTATTTTTTTGCTACATCTAGTGGTAAGCCTGAAAGTTCCATTGACTTCCATTGAATTCAAAATGGCGGCCTCCATAAGAGGCAGGTGTATGTCATTATGTCATGTTCTTTCACGGCTAGATGTCATTAAAAATCACACACTGTCCCTTTAAAAAATATCGCTGTAATATAGTATCGTTAATGTGACCTCCATATCACGGATCGTACCTTATCGTAAGATTAGTGTAGTGTTACACCCCGACAAATTAGTGATAAGTTCTAATGTTTATTCATAAGAAGAAGTGATGCAGACAGGGTGTGAGTGCAAATCAACATCCTGTGTGGTAATTTGGGTCCCAAGGCTCTGACATAATTATATGGGCGGAGCAGTTTGTTGTGAATGTATAATCATTCCAGAATGATCCCAGCTCAGAATGAACCTTGTACACTTCACAGAGGCCACCATTTCTCAAAACCGTGTTTTTACAGTAATACAAAATGGACAAAGTGAAAGGATTACTCAGCTGCAACATGAAACTTTACTCAAATGTGTCATCTAATCCTTCACACTGCACCTTTCATATTGAAGAGCTTAAAGGTGCAGCGTGTACGATTTGATGATATCTAGAGGTGAGGTTGCATGTTGTTTTCGTCACCTCACCCTCACCCCTCTGAGCATGTAGCAGAACCTATGGTCGACTTCAGTTGTCATGAAAAGTCAAAAGATGTTGATTACATCCACTCTGGACTACTGTGAAAACATGGCATTGAGTGATATTTTTAAAGAAGACATATTGATTTGCAAATACCTTTTCTATTGTGAGTCCACTGTTTGATCGTTTTTTCTCTCTTCTGTCTGAAAAGCTCTGTGTGGTCTGTGATGAAATTCATCATGAGGAACGAGGGACCCACTGGTTTTTTCCAGGGGTTGACCACAACCATAGCCCGAGAGGTTCCAGGCTACTTCTGCTTCTTCGGCGGCTACGAGCTCAGCCGCTCGCTCTTTTCAGACCACATGAAATGCAAAAAGGATGATATAGGTATGTGAAAAATACTTTACTTGTCCATCACAATAACTATAGACTGCACACTGGTAGACCCAGAAAATCAGGTTTGTAGGAAGTACCTTTGTTTTGAGTTTATTGACAGATTGACTCAGGAAATTAAAGGTGCAGTGTGTAAGATTTGGTGACATCTACAAGTGAAGTTGCATACTGTATCCATCACCTCACCCTCCACCTTTTGAGCATGCAGGAGAACCCAGGTAGACTTCAGTTGTTATTAAAACTCTAAAGATGTTTAGTACGTCCACTTTTACTACTGTAAACACATGGCGGCCTCCATAGAGAGGACCTACTGCTCATGTAAGTAGGGATGGGTAGGGTAATAGAAAAAGATAAAACATTTAGGTGATGATAAATGCAGGAAAGTGTCAATATGTAATTGTTTTGTAATATTTGTAGAAGTGTCAATATTTGCTTTCACAATCATTGTTATTATTGTGTTATCATCTGACTGTCTCTGGGCATATTGAAGGTGTGGCTGCAACCATGTTCAGTGGCGGTTTCGGGGGGGCGTGTTTGTGGCTTGTGGTCTACCCCATGGACTGTGTCAAGTCTCGGATCCAGGTCATGTCCATGACGGGCAAACAGGCTGGGTTCTTCAAAACCTTCATGACCATCGCACGTGCTGAAGGTAGGAAACGGTTTGATTGTTGCTCGTTGGATTGTTGGAGGACTGGTTACAGGACTCAAACCTCTGCTGTTTCTCACATTTAGGTGTGAGGGCGCTCTACTCTGGTCTCACCCCCACCATGGTCCGCACCTTCCCTGCCAACGGCGCCCTATTCCTGGGTTATGAGGCCAGTCGGAAGCTCATGATGAAGCAGTTTGACAGCTAAAAAGACCAATATGCACCAAACGGTTGACGAAGCAGTTAACTGGTACTCCAGCCATGCAAACCTCGACAGAATATCAGTTGAAACGTCTTATACACAGAAATATACTTTTAACATGGCGTTTACATCATTTTAAAGCTGATGTATTTTTATACATGTATGATGATGTATTGTTTTAACGCTCCTTTTAAGACAAGCTTGTAGCACAATACTGAGAAACACCAACCAGCCTCTTTTCAAGGGAATGTCAACTCTGCAGTCAATTGTTTATTGTCTACCTCAACAAAGTCGAATTGCACAGAAGTCATCATTTGCCAGTTATTCAAAATGATCTTTAATCTTTAAGTATTATTATAAATTACTAAAAAGTCTAGTATATAGAGCTGAAAGGGTTAAATTCATGGAATAAGAATACATTTTTTTATTTCCAGCAGTGATTAATAGTTAACATAACCCCCAAACAATGTTTGTTGTGGCTTTGCTAATGCTTTGTTAATTGTTAAACTCTGCTTATATGCATGGAGATTTTATTGAAAAAAAGTATAGCATATACTCATTAATGTAAGGTGCCAAAGTGGTGTTTGCCATGTTGCATTTTGCAGTTGCGGAATTATTTACAGCTTCAGAGTAAAGTTGTTTGGTGTATTTTGGGAAGGGGCAGGGGGGCGTGGCCATACCTTTCAAATAGGCTGATAATTTACCTTTTCAAATAGGTCAACTGAACAGTCGACTAAAAACCACTAAGGTTCAAATGACTTGAAATATTCTTTAAACACAGCCAACAATTGTAAAATAGAGCCAACATATTCCTGTCTCCTGATTCCACTCCTTTTCTCTGTTTTGTTTTCACTACATTGGGACTCCATGTTTTTGCCTTTTAAATCATACGTTCTGCCTTTTTGCTGTGAATAACCTTTATTGTTGTGTACAGGTCA
>JAFBJT010106345.1:0-12351 GCA_016785325.1 Chascanopsetta lugubris
TCAGCTCGTTCCACGGTGGATCTGGATCCTGGTCCATGCACGGCCCGGGGGACTGAGGGGGTTGTGAGTTGGGTTTTTTTTGTTTTTTCGCGAGACATCGGGTTGTATTTATTTATTTATTCATTTGCCATTTCGGCCGGTTTCTGTCCGTTGTGGCAGGAATCCTGCATTTCAGGACCTGCTGCAGAAGTTCATATGCTGGTGTGGAGCTGTCTGTGTGCATCCTGCAGGAGCTGAAATTGATGAGGATGGAAGAGGGGGGGATCATCTGTTGTCCTCATCAATGTCGGCCCGACTCCCTGCTGCCTTTCAGATTTATTGGATTCTCCGCCTACAGGAAACGCAGCCAATTGTTGGTCTGATTTATTCTCTCTGCCGCAGATGCTCGACCTTTCTTAATTCTGCCGCACCGGCGCTTTGAGGAAACTATGGGTTTGTTTTTGAAAGACGACAGTTGCGGCTCGTTCTCACGGCTGCTTAAACGTAAGAGTAATGAGTTGTGTAAGTGGTGAAGTCAGAAGGCGTGTTTTAGGCCACGGGTTTACCCGTGTTAGGGGAGGCTGTCATTGGACTATAACGATGTATCTGAGAGTTTACAGTGACCGATGCTGTAAATTTGATTGTTTAACAGTGAGCGCTCAACACAAAGTAAACACTGCACCTCACTTTCACAACGGACGGAAGATTTGAACCGCAGCTGGAAACTGAAGACAGATTTTTTGATTATCTGTGGGTCAGGCCTCTTCTTTAAGATCCACAATACATGTAAAACTCCTACAGTAGTGGAGCTTAAAGGTGCAGTGTGTAAGATTTCTGTCATTTTTGTCACTTCTGAAAATATTACATTACGTACTGACATCACCCAAATGTTTTATTTTTTTCCCCATTGGCCTGAAATGAGCCCATTAATGTATATTCACATGAAGAGCGGGTCAAAGTGGACGTATTAAACATCGTATTTTAATGACAGCTGACGTTTACCACAGGTTCTCCTGCATGTTCAGAAGGGTGAGGGTGACGTGATGGATACAACATGCAACACCACCACTAGATGTCTCCAAATCTTACCCACTGCACCTTTTAAGAGCACGTCCTGCTCCCACCAAGTCCTGCACACTACACCTTTTAAACGGAGAACTCTCAGTAGCATGTGGACCACTGCCAAGGAGTAACCCCCCCCCCCCCCCCCCACGACAACAAAATGTTTCTGGATTCCTGATCAGAACCTAAATTAGATCAGCTCTTCCTCGATTTATGTCGACACAACATTTCATGGAAATCATTTGAGAGGCTTTCGTGTAATGTCGCAAACAACTAACAGACACTGACCCAACCCCGGCATGTCGTACTGTATATGTGGCAATTCTGGAAACCGCTGCACATCTGGAACGTAAGCAGGTCTGAAAACAAAAGAACCAAACCCGGACCTGAAGTCTGCACTTGACAAATCTCAGTCTGTGGCTGTTTTGGAGAATCCGATCACCTCACATGATCCTCATCTGCAGATGGAGCTCTGCCCAGTAGTGTTTCCATTATTGCATTTAAACATGTCTTTGCACACCATGTATTTACAGCTGCTGCCCCGGATCATTTCAATCGCATCACATGATTCCCATTTTCCAATTTCTCTCCGGCCGAGTCAAACGGAACTTTGGTTCATCCTCGCTTTGCCTTTTGATTTCCATTTTGATTTCCCTCCCCCTGTCTTTCTCGTGTGAAGGCTCTCGGCATTGAACAAACAAGCTGCAACAATATCCCCCTGTGCTGCGTGAAAGCCAGGCAGTGAGAGCATGAACCCTCAGCTCCACATACTCTCTAAGAAAGTGTTTTGTGGAGAAGCAGTGTTTGGCACAGTCCGAGGGGGAGCTCTGTGTGTGTGTGTGTGTGTGTGTTTTGAGAGCAGGAGTGTTTTCTCCTGTTTAACAGCGAAACCAGGCTAACGGCTCACAGTGGCTCCACTGTGCTGCCAGGGCTGCACTCAATGCTACTGTGTGCTCACCGGGACGCTATTTCCACCCAGCCGCCGTATCCAAAGGCTGGGTGGGGAAAAAAACATGCCTTACAGATGCCCACTCACAAGTCCATGCACACCCATTCACATGTATGTGTGTGTGTGTAAAGAGCCACACACACACACACACATGCACTGGCACACACACACACACACACACACACACACACACACTCTTATACAGAGAGTCTTGGTCCAGAACAATGATATGCAACTGCCCAGGATGTCTATGTCACTTCCTGTGTTTGTGAGTATTTGGTGTTGCTGTGGAAACCAATGTAATATTGAAAGATCCCCTCTCTCTCTCTCTCTCTCGCCCCCTCTCTCTCTCTCTCTCTCTCTCCCTCTCTTTCGCACTCTCTCTCTCGCCCTCCCTCACTCTCTCGCTGTGCCTCCCTCCCTCCCTCACTGTAGAGAAAAGCCAGTCTATGCAGGAGAGCCAGGCCTCATCGCCGACTCTGGCTGCAGCTGCCAGACTGTCAGCAATGATACACGGCAAAGACCAAGTATTCGCCAACACCGCGCTGGTGGACCAGGTGAGTACCGCTCTGATTACTTCCCTCTTACCGCTGTTGTAAAGTAAAACATCTTTGCTGTTGAAGCGAAACACATGTCGGCCGCATGGTGAAGTCATTAGGGCAGAAGTAGTCTCGGCTAATGTGAGGTTCAACGTTCCATTACGGGGGCTACAATTTACCGTCAAATCACTCCCTCCTCCCCCTCCCTCCGCTGTCGTCAGCCTCTCGCTTCTCCGTTTCAGGTGGAAGATGCTGACATCAGATACCGCTCCCCCGGGGGGGAGGAGGAGGAGGCGAGCCCCGCGGCCCGCGTTGGCAGCCAGTGCTGGGACTCCTTCTCCACGACGCCCCCCGACTCGGGGAGCTGCTCGCGGAGCCGGCTCATGTCCTCGCCCCACCCCGTGGAGAGGGGAACCCACCACGGCCCCGCCACGGACAATCACAGGGAGCCGTCCCCCCGAGCCTCACCCCTCTCCTTCTTCGCCAGCTCCCCTTCCTCTCCCCTGGCTTCCGCTTTCCGCTTGTTCGAGGGAGCGCAGAGGCGTCAGAGACAGTCGTGCCTGCCAGCTTCTCCGGCCCTGAATCGCAGGGGATGTAGCGCGACGGAGCAAAGCCGGGGCCTGAGGTAGGACTCCACTGTCCTGGTGACTCGTGCACTAATGACCCATCGTAGGCTCCATTGTTAAAGGACCTTTAAACAGATCAGACAGTTGTAGCCGAGCACCCTCATCTCACATTTCCCTTCCCGGCAAGTAGGAGAGCCAATGCGCAAGCTATTCCGTTCTCTCAAAACCAGAAAGGCATAGTGTTTGGTTGCAACATGGCTGCCTCCATCCAGAGGACCCGTCTCTGATGTAAACATACATGTCGTGGTTCAATTTTCATTCAATAACACAACAACTATACTTTCCATTTATAACCGTAGTGGGTCAACAAACTCTTACTCACCAGAAGAACATGTATGTTTAAATCTGTGCGGCAGACTTCCGCCCCCCCAAAGTTACGAAACTTTGATGTCGTCGATTGATAACAAACATAAACTTTCCCGTGACTCACACATGCTGTGAGAATCGACTATCATGTGTCTGGAATTTCAGCAAAAGCATTTTTTCTTTTGACGTGCGGTGGAGCGATTGTCGTCAGTGAAGGTGCGGAAAGTGACAGGAAGCCTGGACACAATTGAGCTGTTTGTGTATTGAAGTCGCTGAACATTCCTTCCAGTTTCCTCCGAGCGGCAGGATCATCAGTGTGAGGGGACAGGGGAGGCGTGATTCATGGCCTGGTTTCAGCCTTGAAGTCACAATGATGGCCGTCCATGACGTAAGATCGTGGACACTAGATCTGCTGCCTCGCAAACTCAGTTATGGATCCACAGAACAGCTGATTCCGACAAACGGAGCGAATTTAATTGAGTCCTCCCGTTTGCGCTTGTTGTTGACAGAAATGTTGGGCACAACATGTTTGTCTACAACTGATGACTCGTTACGTCAAGTCTCCTCCCACGTTAATGCTTCGGTTGTGTAAGATTTTAGGCAATGTTTCTTTCTGTTGACAGAAATGACAAATAACCACGCTGATCTTTTCACGCATTGTTTTCGTTACCCTCGGACGACTCCTTTATATTTGCATCAGGGAGGCGGCCATTTTGCACCACCGTGTTTTTACAGCAGCCTAGTGTTACCATATGCAACATGTACCCTCGCCACAAGGTGACGCTATATCCTAGACGCCGCCTTTAACCAGGAACGCCGATGTAGCAATATTTCACAGCAGCAGCATCAAAACTTAAGCCAGTGTGAGTTTACCTGTGTGTGTGTGTGTGTGTGTGTGTGTGTGTGTGTGTGTGTGTGTGTGTGTGTGTGTGTGTGTGTGTGTGTGTGTGTGTGTGTGTGTGTGTGTGAACAGTCCCAGTCTGGAGTGTGACAGCGGCGAGGAGGACATACTGGGACACTCCAACCCATGCTCGTCTTTCAAGCAGCAGTCCCTCCTGCGCTCCAGCTCAGGAGAGGGGAGAGACTCTTCCAGTGCATCACCAGACTTGAACCACACACGCGTCAACAGCACGCAGACGTCCACCAAGGTACACCGTCCTCACACATTACACCGCTCTTAATGTAATGGTGTGCGAAACGAGTGTTTGTAAACACGTAACCAGAACACTCTATTGCAAGCTACTTAGACTAATTACCAGTACACGTGTTGCCACCTAGACCTGTTCCTAATATAGTGAGAAAATGAGGCACACAGGCAGAGAGCTGCGTTTCTGCAGATAAACACGCCACCACACTGAAGATGACATTTTAGAGGGGTAATTTTTTGTACAAATTGATGTGTTGTATAACCTCTGTATTTGTACTTTTACTCACTCTGCACTTATCTTTTATTGCTTATTTGTCTGGGGAAACTCCTGCGTACTATACCATGAATCATGACTCTTCAAAAACATTCATTAGAGCCAACTCCCCCACCGCCAAAATTGAATTACGCTAAATTCAAAATCATAAATATCAGTCCTCTAAAGCTGTTTACTTTTTAAACATGAATTGTTCTCTAGGGGATCAGTGATCAGTCCTGCGGTGAAAACAAGGTGAAATAAGCTGCATGTGATGGATGTTTTTTTATTATTTTTTTTTATGCTTGTGATGATTGTGATGAATTCAATGTGTAAATACATAACCAACTTGAGATGTTTTTACACAGGTGTTTTTTTGTCAAAATACTTCGTAGTCAATCACCTTAACACACCAAAAACCATTTCACAGTTCTTAAAAACACCAGCGTTTAGAAGCAGACAGAGTCAAACATTTATCCGTCAGACCTGCAGCTCTCTGCTCCTCTCGGAATCGAACCTGTGAACCTCTCCTCATGGCCTCCTCTCCATCTCTCTTCTCACTTAGAGCCCTGAGGATCCTGAGGTCCGCATGCGCTCCTACTCCTACTCCTCCCCCAAAGCCAAGCCGTCGCGGCCGCTGCTAAACCGAGACGCAACCATCAGCGACCTGGCAGAAGGTGAGTGACCTTTGACCCCCCCCCCCCCCCCCCCCCCCCCCCCCCCCCCCCCCCGCCCCCTCGGCCCCGTGACCCCTCTGTTCCACCGGAGCCGGCAGAATGGACACATGTGCCTCTAACAGGGGGAGGGGAGGACCAGACAGCTGTCATAAATCTTTTTTTTTTTTTGTTGTTGTCATAAATCAACTAAACGTGTGTAGCCTCCATGTGTGTTTACAGTCAGCTGTGGGACAACACCAGCGCTGGTGTTGGTGAGTGTGTGCGCAGCATTAAGGCCCTGCTCTGTCCCGTGTAGATGGTGCGTTCAGCAGCAGCGGCCGTTCTCTTCTTCAGGCTTTGTCTCTCTCTAAGTCCCTCTCTCGTCTCAACCAAGTTAGTAAGTAACAAGGGCGTCTCTGGTTGGTCGGTTGGTCACTTTCATTTCACTGCGACTTTTTCCTCCTTTTCTGGGGACAACGTTTTCCAGAGCTGCACAATTAAAGGATCAACGCGTAAAAGATTGAGTTGAAATTGATTCTATTGGAAGAGATTATATGTAAAACGTTGTTTCGATATTTATCTGGCTTGTTGTTTGAGGCCTTGGTGTTGACATCAGGAGCAGATCCTCCATATGGAGGCCGCCATGTTGTTCCACCATGTAACCAAAAAGGAATAAACTTGAGTTTTAGTGGTCACTGAACGCTAGCATTTGTTCTCCCACATTCTTCAGAAGTGAAGGGTGTGCTGATGAATATTCAGCTGCAATAGTCAACTTCAGCACTAGAGGTCACTATAACCTAGATACTCTCCATTAAAAGTCGGCCATATTTGAAGTTTAAAGATACCAACGCATACCAAGCATGAACACAAAGATGGAAAACTGGAACAAAACGTGTGAATAAGTTACTTTAAAGAAAGAAATGAGATGACTTCGTTTCTCGTTTGCTGTCAAATGATTAGGATGAAGTGGTTTCATCCAAATTGTGCGGCTCTGAATCTGGGGGTGAGCTGCAGTTCTCGGTGGTGACTCACAATCTGCAAAGCATAAATCACCGTCTCCGTAAAGAATGTATTAAATATTATTTTGAATTGCTGGGTGATCAGAAGCAGACTTTCTCCAAAGCCATGTGCCAGGACTTGTTTCTCCACAGTACAACAATAGTCATCCTCACCCCTCTTTCATCTCTGTAATGACTCACAAATAAAGGTCACGAATCCTGAGGCTTTGGAAAAATGTGCTCGGCGCAACTTATCATCTGAAGGAGGAGCTGCTTCTACTCTGAGGTTTCTGTTTTGCCTCGCTTTGGGTACATGTTTTGTTTCCCTCTCGCTCTTTTATTTTTTTCCCCATGTTTACTCTCATCTGGTTTTTCAAGGCAACACTGGTTTGCCGTCTTTGTTCTTTCTCTGTTGGGGTTTACTGAAGCCAGACTCTCTCGGGGATTTCTTGTGTTTGCCTCGAACGCAGATCTGATTGCAGATGATGGGCTCTAAACTCCTCGGCTGATTAACTCTGTAATAACGTCTTCGGCTCTGTAATGATGCCCCAGTCATGTGTGTTTCTGGTTTACTCATTTGCCTTGTCATTGTTACTCTCCATTACAGAGCAGCGAGCGTTCAGCCTGACCGAGACGCCCAGAGAGAAGAGGTAAAAGCCTTTGTGACTTTCCAGATCAACTGTGCAGGGTTTCACTCAGACCTTACCCCACTTTTAGACCCCTGTGTGGACAAGTGGTCAGTGTGTGTGTGTGTGTGTGAGTGAGTGAGTGTATTCACAGCATCAAACCTGTGGTCGGGGTTCTTTAGCATGCAGGATATGACATACTTCCTGTTTGAAGGCCAGGGCTCGAATATGCCCTGATTGCAAACTCAAAATAACCCTGAGTGCACAGCAAATCCCAAATCTCTTCTCGGTGAACAACCTCAGTGGATCCAGACCACTTTGGTGATATGAGCGTGTACATGTAGTATTCCACTCTGTGCTCTGGATATAGAGCGTAGTATTTACTGACTTAAAGGAACAGTGTGTTGGATTTAGTGACATCCTCTGGCGAAGTAGCATGTTGCGGCTGAGTACCCCTCACCTCATGCGCTCTACTGTTAAACCATTATGGCACAATATGGCAGCCTCCATAGCCAGGACTGTTTTGTGATATCAATTTAAAGGGAGTAGTCAAAGCAACACAAGTTCTGCCAGTCTGTCATTTTTGCCAAAATCGCACACACTGGACCTTTAACATGTGTCTTACCATGTTGCTCACGTTTCTTCAGTTGCCTTTCTCCATGTCTAATAATATAATCCACATCCATGTTATCATTCACCTCATGGCTCATCTCACGGCCTCATAAACGTATCATGTGCTAATGCCTTCTGTTCAAGCTCACATCGCTAACAGTGGAAACACGTCCCAAGACTGTGTCAGTGGAGTAGATGATCATATTAGATCATTGTTTCTAGAAACAAATCCACAGACTGTGGGCTTCACCACAGCTGCTCTCAGACATGGGCTGAACTCCACAGAGCCTCCTGACATTCTCCCGTGGTGTGTGTGTGTGTGTGTGTGTGTGTGAGCGCGTGTGTTTGTGTGCGAGCGCGTGTGTTTGTGTGCGAAAGCAAAAGGTTCGAGCTCAGACCAGTCGCCCTGTCAGCAGAAAAGAACAAAAGCAATATACGCTCATCCGCCACTTAATCAGGTACATGAGTGGCCAGTGAGTGGCCGTCAGCTGCTGTGCCACAGCATGTGCTCCCTTGTGACCAGTTGAACTCAGTTACCTCACGTAGTGGCCTGCGAGTGTAAATATCTCCGGATGCGAGGGGGGGGGGGGGGGGTGCCATTCACATAAAAAGACTCGAGCTGAACATGCTGAGAGAGTTTTGGGTGACGAGAGCCTCAACTTTACACACCTGGGGGGACGGGGGGGGGAGGGGATCTCCGTCTAGATCCAGTTCTGTGGAAGTCCTCTGGAGTTCATGTCCTGTTTGTCCCTCACGCCATCACAGTCCATCCAATGTGAATAAAATTGGCATGGCGACCATCAGCACTTGTTCGGAGATTGCCATGTGGCTACGTCCACATCCGTAACTTCCCCATACGTAGAACTCATATGTAGACTCTAGTTCCGTAGAAACCACGTGTTGTTGTTGTTGTGGTTGTTTTGACCATTGTGAGTCTCCTGATGCAAAGCTGAAGCCCAGCGACCCGGTCTGAGGTGTGTTATATCCATGCAGGGTTTTGGGTTTCCGTAAGCGGGCCCAGTCAGCAGAGGAGGAGAGCAGCGCGTCGCTCCAACACCTCACCCTCACAGAGTTCCTCAAAGAGTATGTTTTCACCAAAGCAGCCTTGACAGCCATGCATGCATGGCTTAACCCATTCTAACCCCGCCCCCCGCCCCCCGTCATACCAACCATTGTCCAACTCACCCATTAACCATGCGGATTCTTTGCAGCTGTGTCTCATGGTGTGTGATACATCATATCGGCTCACTCACTGTCATGTTGCATGTGTTTTCCAAAGGGGATGACATGTATGTTTTTTAAGGTCAACCCAGAAGTTCTCATCAGACTGGTTCCCTCAGCAAAACCTCAATGGGATTATGATGGTTTCTGAAATGAAGCCAATGAAATCAAGTCGAGGATACTCATGTGCCAAATCATCTTTGAAGAGGAATGAATCATTTGAAGAAAAAAATATTAGGCATTAACGTAGTAGTACACCGCCGTCGCATTGGTTCATCATCACCACCAAGGAAAATGATAGTGTCGAGCTGTTGGCTTCCTTAATCGCTTGTTAGTTTTTGAAGTGATTAAAAAAAAATGAGCTGTTCGCTGATGCTTCTTGTTTTGAACAACAAACCTTGAAGTCTAATTGGCTTGTGTTAACCACAGACCTCCTTTAAAGGTGCAGTGTGTAAGATGTGGTGACACGTATTGTTAAAATGGAATGTTTAACCCATCCAAGCAAGCGAGAGATCCTTCAGTTGCCATTAAAAGTCAAAGGATGTTTCGTATGTCCACTCTGGGCTACTGTAAGAACATGGCGGCCCCTTTAGAGAGGAACCACTTCTCATGTAAATATACATTAATGGGCTCATTTAAGGGTCGTGGAACAAAACGATACATCCAGGTGATTATGAAAATATCAATATGTCATTGTTTTGCAATATTCATCCACCAATAGAAGTGACAGAAATGACCCAAATCTTACACACTGCACCTTTAAGCTCATCAAAATAAAGAAAAAAACCTATTGATTTTGAAAGGAGGGAACCAATCGTGTTGCATGCTAACATACCTCTGTGTTTTAGGACTGGTAATCTGTCTTTACGGTTTGTTGTTGTTGTTCCCTCTCCCCCCAGAATGTCTAATGTAACCAGCATAAGTAGCTACAAATAGTTGACACATTATTAATTGCATCTTGCTAAGGCCATGCTATTATTAGTCCCCTCTAGAGGCCATAGTGACGTCCAAGCATGCCAAGCATGTTGTTAAGAGTAATAAGCTGCGGACCCGGGGGCCTGGAAGACTGTCTGGACATTCCTTCATTCCAGCATGACACCAGTCAAACTTGACGATTCAACTCCTGGAATATTAAACTCGATCAAACAGCGACGAGTTCCCCGAAGCATGTCGGGTTTGAATCCTTCAGTCTTCCACGGGCCACAAAGATGATACGGGAAGTGCGTGTGTGACGACCTCTGACCTCTGAAATGTTCCCTGTCACAGGATCGAGGACGAGGACTGGGATAAATACATAATCCCGTCCAAGACCGAGTCGGAGAAGTATAAAGTCAGCCGGACCTTCAGCTTCCTGAAGAGCAGGATGTCCAGCACACGCAACAAGACCAAGGTGAGGCCGCACACTGGGAAATAAGATTTCAAGGTGCATAGGGCAACTTTTTCATCACTTTTTAAAGGTGCAGTGTGTAAGATTTGGTGACATGTAGTGGTGCATGTTGTATCCATCACCTCACTCTTCCCATTTGAACACACAGGAGGACCAGTGGTAACCCTCGGTTCTCATGAAAGCTCAAAAGATGTTTAGTGCGTCCACTCAGGGCTGGTGTAAAAACATGGCGGCCCCCATAGGGTGGACCAGCTCCTCTCAGAAATATACGTACATCAAAGAGCTTATTTTCGGGTTAGATATTGGGGTGAATGTGCATTTGATGTCTGTATGTCCGTATGTATTTGTTTTATATTTCTATTTCAATCGGTAGAAGTGACAAAGATTGACTGAAATCTTACACGCCAGTTAAGCGTGAAATACAACTCCAATGACTTACTTGCTTGCCTCCATCAATATGGGGCGAACTCTATATGCCAAGTGGCCCAGGTCACAATGCTGCTGCTGCTGCTGCTGCTGCTGTGAGACACACGATGAGCCTCTGAGTGCTGATCCAGAGCGAAGCACAGCTCTCAACCAAAGATCAGCTCCCTCTCGCTCTCTCACGTGTGCGTTGGCTCGCGCTGATGCGACGCTGGAGCTGCTGCCACTTTCCACCCGTGGCTGAGCCAGCGTGCACGTTGCAGTAGTGGCTTAGCTCCATTGTGTGAGGGTGATGGACGGCACAGGGAGTCCACGAGTGAGCCGCACGCCACGTCACCGCCACAGGTGCCGCTTTAAAAAAAAAAAAACAGTAATTGGAAAGTTCCCTCAATGCTCCTCTGAGCAAAAAAAATTAAATAAAAAAAGGTTTCACTTGCATGGAATAAATTCGTTATTGAAAAGTCCCCACACTTGAACTCTGCAGGGAAAGTCCTGACTCGTGGTGCAGTAAAAGGTTTACAACCCCTCGCAGCAGCCAGGTCAGGATTCCAGTCCTGGGGAGCCATTGTGTGCTCACTCTGCTTTTATTTGGTGAAGGGAGAAAAATTCCCTCTCTGCAGGTCTTAGCAACTGGACCCAGAGAAAATATCCTCTTACATAATACGTGGACCCCCCCCCCCCCCCACCCCCCCCCACACCCACCCCCACCCCCCCACACACACACACACCCCCACTTTACACACACACAGCATGAGGAACCAAAACACATTCCATAGTGTACTCCTATAAACACGTGTGCATGTGTCCCCACAACGCGTTTCCACGCCTGACACACGATGCACATACAACAGTTTGAAAAACACAAACAAACACGCACTCTCAGACTTCCTTGTAGCGTTTGATTAGAAAATAAACATGGCACCATCGCACACATGCACGGAGGAGCCCCTCCATCGCCCCCCCACCCCCCCAAGGATGAAGCAGCACAACAGCAGCCGTCCCCGAGGACCTTAGCAAAGTAAACACGCAGGCTCATTCAGAGGCCCCTTTATCTCCACTTAAACAGGTGTGTTTCAGCGAGGCCTCCGACCGCCCGCTGCTTCTCACGCGGTCTCTGCGTCGGCGGTTCTCACGACTTCTGTTAAAAAAATTTAAAAAAAAAGAATCATAATAAAAAAACAAAAATTAAAAAAAAGAAATAAAATCAAGCTCCGCTCGTGTTTGCAGGTGAAGGCCAAAGAGGTGAAGGAGGGCAAGGAGAAGTCGGGAGCTGCCGGCGGACACCAGTTTGTTCCCGTGTCTCCATCGGGCCCCGCTCTCTGTGTGGCCTGCGATAAGTCTGTTTCTGGGAAGGAGCTGCTGCAGTGCTCCAGTGAGTATTGCGCTGTCAGTGCTGTTGTTGTTTCACGTCCTGTGCTGTCTGCCCTGTTTAGGGTTTGTGTACATTTCGCCGCACGTGTTGCCTCCATGTTTTGCTTTAAGCGGCGGACGTGAAGTCGGCGCTCGCGCCAATTCATCATCTAGGTGGTGAGGAGGAGGGGAGGAGGCGGAGCAGAGGCATCTGGGT
>JAFBJT010106345.1:13646-29008 GCA_016785325.1 Chascanopsetta lugubris
AAAAAAAATTTTTTTTAAAAGAATCATAATAAAAAAAAAAATAAAAAAAAAGAAATACAATCTAGCTCCGCTCGTGTTTGCAGGTGAAGGCCAAAGAGGTGAAGGAGGGCAAGGAGAAGTCGGGAGCTGCCGGCGGACACCAGTTTGTTCCCGTGTCTCCATCGGGCTGTGTGGCCTGCGATAAGTCCGTTTCTGGGAAGGAGCTGCTGCAGTGCTCCAGTGAGTATTACGCTGTCAGTGCTGTTGTTGTTTCACGTCCTGTGGTGTCTGCCCTGTTTAGGGTTTGTGTACATTTCGCCGCACGTGTTGCCTCCATGTTTTGCTTTAAGCGGCGGACGTGAAGTCGGCGCTCGCGCCAATTCATCATCTAGGTGGTGAGGAGGAGGGGAGGAGTCGGAGCAGAGGCATCTGGGTGATCTTGTTTATTGTCACAGCGCTGATCATAATTACCTGGGATTTCGCCTCTCTCTCTCTCTCTCTCTCTCTCTCTCTCTTCGTAGGCTGTTTCCTGAATGTTCATAAGAACTGCAGAGAGTCTGTAGCGGCCTGTGGAAAGGTAACTACACACATTCACCTCATTCCATCTCCAAACCGAGCAACCGGCAGGAATGATGAAGTTTGAGGGAAACATTTTTCGGAAAACGGCTGTCACTGAAATATGACGCACGTTTGATGATATGTTTGTATTCAAATCACGGATGAAAACACACGTGAAGAGAAAGTGATCGCAAGAATAACAAAAGGAGTAATTGTTTGGGGGTTTTTTTTGTTTTTTTTTGGAAGGATTTCCTGAATCGCCCATATGCCTCCGTGGAAAATCTTTTCCTCCCTCACATTTCGGTTTTGTTTACATGTCAGATTTCACACTACTCACCCTGTAAACGTAGACATGATGTGCTCAGTGGCTCCAGAGGAAAGTCTGAGAGGAGCGCTGATGATGTCATCTCAGTGTGGGACCACAAAGCTCCAAACAAATGGGTCAAACTCAAAGATTCTCAATGGGATCTTATTAGAAATGATGGTGTAGCACCATCATTGCTTCGCAAGTAGCTGGGACCAGAGGCTAGTATGACTATATTGCTCTTATGATCATTATCTACTGAATCAAATGTATTAACGGCTGTCACTGAAATATGACGCACGTTTGATGATATGTTTGTATTCAAATCACGGATGAAAACACACGTGAAGAGAAAGTGATCGCAAGAATAACAAAAGGAGTACTTTTTTTTTGGTTTTTTGGGGGGGTTTTTTGGAAGGATTTCATGAATCACCCATATGCCTCCGTGGAAAATCTTTTCCTCCCTCACATTTCGGTTTTGTTTACATGTCAGATTTCACACTACTCACCCTGTAGATGTAGACATGATGTGCTCAGTGGCTCCAGAGGAAAGTCTGAGAGGAGCGCTGATGATGTCATCTCAGTGTGGGACCACAAAGCTCCAAACAAATGGGTCAAACTCAAAGATTCTCAATGGGATCTTATTAGAAATGATGGTGTAGCACCATCATTGCTTCGCAAGTAGCTGGGACCAGAGGCTAGTATGACTATATTGCTCTTATGATCATTATCTACTGAATCAAATGTATTAAAGGACCAGTGTGTAAGATGTCAGCTGAGATATTTCAATTTCTGTTGTCAAAAACAGAGTATATCATGATTATGTAGTGTTTTTCTGATTGTATGAAGAGTCGTTTTCATTACTTACTTACTGGAGTGAACCTTCGTTATGGAGTCCGCCATGTTGCACCACCATGTTTTTATAATGGCCCAGAGTGGAAGTATTGATGATAACTGAAGCCCACTGTACTTTCTCCCACATGCCTGGAAGTGAAGGGTGAGGTTTGCAGGAGTCAACTGCAATATATAACATCCCCATGAGATGGCACTAAATCATACACGCTGCACCCTCACATCTGATGAATCGGGCATTCAGGAGCACGCGACATATCAATCTCTACATCACTTTACACTTCATTACTCTCAGTCATTCTTGTTGAATTGAATTCTCTGAGATCTGTGACCGCAACATCCCTCAGGTTGCATATTTGTTGCAGGCTTTCGCTTTTCCACCCCCCCTCCCCCACCCCCCACCCCGCCGCCGCCGCCCCCTCTCACTCTTTAATGCTATTTAAGGACAGAATGCCAAAAATGTACATACATAGAGGAGGTGGATTCAGCAGGATGAGAACTGTCCAACACTCGGGGACAAAGGAACTCCTGGAATGTGTTAAACAACACAATAAGTGTCTCGAAGGGAGGGGAGGGGAGAAGGGGGGGGGCGCTGCATTTTTACTGTTTTCATATGGAGACGGGAATATTAACTGAAAGTGTTTGGTTTTATTTGAAAGTCAGATTTACGTCTGTTGATGTTAATACGACTGTGTGTTCCCTCAGAAGCCGCAGGACAGGAACACGGCGCTGGTGAAAAGCAAAACCCAGTCTCTCCCACACAGTGAGTCAGAAATCACCAAGTGTCTGTCACCCCCCCCCCCCCCCCCACACACACACCCCCTCTTCACCTCTTCCAGCCGCCACCGTGTCCTCCCTCCTGTCTTTGATTCATGTGCTTTTCACCTGTCCTCCCTCCCTCCCTCGCTCCCTCCTCCTGTAGGGCATTCAGTCAACCATTTCTCCCTCCTCTTCCTCCTCCATGTTGTTTTTGCCCTGGTAAAGAAGTTATATTTTAATCCCTCTCTCTGGGGGATCTGCCCTGGAGTGTGTTTACGTGCGTTTGTGCACGAGGAACTTGGCTGTCTCTCTTGTCCTGTGGAATTTTAGAATGATATACAAAAAGCAAAAAAAATAACATTCAATTGGTTTTATAATCCAGAAATGAAAAGTCTGTATTGAGGAATCCACGGAATAAACTGTGTCATCATTCAATCGCAGGCGGCAGTGGCTCAGTGGTTAGAGCAATAGCCTTTGGCAGCAAATGTCACTGGTTCAAGTCCCACGGCCCTGATACCCCAAATGGCCTTATTCGTACTGGCAGAAATACCCCGTGACCCAGATAAGTGGCTGAAGAACACATGACATGACATGACATTCAATGGAGGACTTAAGTACAGGGAGTGAGCTGGGCATGGATAATCACCAGGTGTTCAAACAGACTGGTTCCTGTTACTGCGATGTTCACTGACCCCACAGATAAACTGTAGTAGTATTTCTTTGTTCGTGCTCCGGTGTGACACAGATCCTCCCTTATCTCTCCCTCAGACTTCGTGAAAGAAAACCCCTCCGCCTCCATTTTCTCATCTTCCTCCTCCTCCTCTTCCTCGTCGCTGCCGGCGACGGCCCGGGAGAAAAGAGAAACCGTCGCCCCTCTGACCAAAAGCGTCTCCATCTCTATAGACAGCAGGTAGAATGACACCCTTCCCACTCCCAGTCTCACCTGCACATTCAGTCACTGCTTAAGGTTGGTGCAGTGATGAGTGTGACCTCTAGTGGACGGTTATGTGAACAGGTCCGACTTGGTTTGTTTCTCCACAGACGACTGAGTGACTCCACGGTGTTGGACGGAGAGTGCAACGCAACACCGTGCGCCAACGGGGTGGTATCGGACGAGGGGACGCCCGTCACGACCACGCCCCCGTCCACTGAGCCGCCAATCATCACGCAGGGTGAGGAAGAGACCGGATTTACGACGCCTTTATGTCCGAATGCCTGTAGAGGGCGCTGCAATGAACACGCAGTTGTTTGTCTTTCACTCTTGAAGATGCCGTGGATCCGCCTCTACTCAGCGACCTGTCAGCTGACCTGCTGGGACTCGATGCCGAGTCGTGGAGTCTGGTGGTGACTCCGGAGTTCTGTCGACAACACGACAGGCACACGGTCAAACGGCAGGATGTTATTTATGGTGAGGTTCTTTTTCTTTCTTTATTCCGTCCTCAAAGGTGCTATATATAGTTGTATTAGCATAACGTGTCCTGCAGTGTCCCAGTAATTGAGGTATTGCTTTATGAAGATTGGAAGGCCTGTTACACCTCCGTGCTGCCACTAGGGGGAGTCTTTAGCCACTACAGCGCTTGGTCCGCTTTGCATATCATCGTCATTGATATTTCAATCCCATGTTTGGATGCACGGTATAGACGTGCTATTTATAACAGTGTAACGCATATGAGGCAAAGCTAGCATGTTATGAGGATAGCTTCTTACCCACCACTGCCATCTGCTGGAGAGGAAAAAAATGGAAACATGTCGAATCTACAAATAGTCCCTTTAAACAACATCATTTCTTATCCCAAAGAAAATCTGGAAAGCTGATCCTGTTTTTTTGAATGAAATTTTATCGGGTTGATTCAGACAAATGACCAAAAATGCTCCAGATTCTCTGTGAAACATGTTGAAGAGACTGGCCCGTCCTATCAGCCCCCGTTAGCGTTATATCCGTCTCCTCAGTCCACTTGTGCCGCCCTCCTCCACAGAGCTGATGCAGACGGAGCTGCACCACATCCAGACCCTGACGGTCATGTCCGAGGTGTTCAGGAGGGGGATGCTGGAGGAGCTGCAGCTGGACTGGGACTGCGTGGCCAGGATCTTCCCGTGCCTGGACCCCCTGCTGCTCTTCCACAGGAACCTGTTCGGGGCGCTGCAGGAGCGCCAGCAGGCCGCCGCCCAGCCCGACAACCCCAGGAATTACGTCATCCGTCAGATCGGAGACATCCTGCTGCAGCAGGTCGGTGAAGATCTGCCGTGCGCCCGTACAGTATAAACACTCGGCCGTCGCTCCGAGTCTGATCATTGTCGTCGTTTGTGTCAGTTCTCGGACGAAAACGCCGAGAAGATGAAGCAGGTGTACGGGGAGTTCTGCAGCCACCACACCGAGGCCGTCAACGTCTTCAAGGAGCTGCAGCAGCAGAACAAGAAGCTACAAAACTTTGTCAGGGTGAGGTCTCTCACTTCCTGTCCTCTCGAGGATGAGTGCCGCCACGAAAACGGTCTGAGCGGAGGAGCTCGTGCTCACATTTTGATTTCCCACTAAATTCACAGCAACAGAGCAACAACTCTCTGGTGCGACGGAGAGGCGTGCCAGAGTTCATCCTGCTGGTGACTCAGCGCATCACCAAGTATCCGGTGCTGCTGGAGAGGATCTTACATTACACCGAGGGTGAGTCGGGACCAGCGTGTCCTTCACTGAACTGTAAACAACTTCTTAAAGATCCAGAGCAACTCAAGTCAACTTGAGTCTGCCAGCACAACTGATTAGTTGCTGGATCATCTCCACTACGACACCTCTACTCCTGCTATGCACTGTAATGCAAGTACACATTACAAACCACAACAACTACCACTACTTCTAAACCTAAGCCTAATTTACAGTAAAAAAAAAACGTCTTCTTTTGAAGTGATTGATTTTCTATCAGGGTCAAATTGATCACTGTAATTAGATGATTATTAAAACTTTTATAAATCTTAATTTACAATGTAAATGTTCCTCTCAATTGAAATGGACTGTGTATCCACTAATCCTTGCCCCAACACTCTAACCTTAACAGTACAAAGTATGGTACGTTTTTTTTTCATTATGTTTCCTTATTTGAAAAGACATGAAATTATCAATGAATTGATTATGACCCAAAAAAAAAAACCTATTCGTAATCCCTGTCAGCATTTTCCTTGAGTGAAAGATTTGCTGTTTTTAAATACCCATGCATTGGAGCTGATATTTTCTTTTCATTACTTTTGCCTATTTAGTTTTGAGTTAGTAAAGAAAATTCATACATAGTTTAGCAGTACAAAAACAATGAGATTACATGTGTTAAATACCTCTCCTGCTGTGTGTGTGTGTGTGTGTGCTCCGTGTGGAACATATAAATAACTGAAATACCCGAGGGCGTCGAGTCCACTGAAACTGAATTATAATTCGTTTGTTTTAATAACGTTAAATTCTCCTCCCGACAGAGGGAAGTCAGGAACGCGCCGACCTGTCCTGCGCCCTGGCTCAGATCCGTGACGTCATCGCCGCCGTGGATCTGACGGTGAACGAGCACGAGCGCTGTCAGGAGCTGCAGGAGGTCCTGGCCCGGCTGGAGAACAAGAGCTTCGCCAAGCTGAAGAACGGCAAAGTGTTTCACAAACAGGAGCTGCTCAGACCACACAGGGTCCTGCTGCACAAAGGCCTGGTCTTCTGGAAGACGGCCACGGGACGACTAAAAGGTCTGAATGACTCCACGTCCTCCAATCAGCATTTTGTTGGTGTTTAGAGGAAACGTGGACAATGATTCTCACTCCTGTTTCAGACACGCTGGCTCTCCTGCTCACAGACGTCCTGGTTTTCCTGCAAGAGAAAGACCAGCGCTTCGTATTTGCTGCCGTCGTGAGTCTCAACCCAAACACCCTGATCTGCTTTCCATCCTCTCCCCTCATCTAATCCACCGTTTTATGGCTTCATCCACCGTTTCAGGACCAGAAACCCCCAGTAATCCCTCTGCAGAAGCTGATCGTTAGGGAAGTAGCCAATGAGGAGCGAGGGATGTTCCTGATCTCTGCCTCCTCGGTGGGACCAGAGATGTATGAAGTGCACACCACCACCAGAGAGGAGAGGAACGCCTGGATGAAACACATACGACAGGCTGTGGAGAGGTGAGTGGATGCACATGTGTGTGTGTGTGTTTAGAGTGTCTTTGCATGTGTGTGTGTGCGTGTGTGTGTTTTAATCATTATTTAATCCTCAGCTGTCCTGAGGAGGAGGAGGAGGAAGATCGAAGAGCAGAGTCGGAGGAGCTGAGGCGAGCAGCAGAGGCCAAGATGCAGAAAATCTCAAAATACCAAGGTGAGAAAATATCTGCACATTTTGCATGTTACTTAAAACACTCTCATACTGTTTGTTGATATTATTTTTTTTAAGAATAATTGTGTGGTTCAAACCACATTAAAGTCTAAAGTGTAGTTTTTGCTCCGTGCAGAAACTCTGATGAGTCAGGATCAGAGAATCTGCAACAGCCTGGAGGAGAAGCTGCATCTGTACGCTGAGCTCACTGAGCTCACCCTGCACGCACCAGAACCGATACCACATCGCCACCTGCTGGTACATCCGGACACAGACAGAGAGATTCCACCGCAGGCCACCTCCCTGCTCACAGCTGCACTCAGAGAAGGTGAGAGCGCCACCGTGAGGCTGTGTGTGCTATAGCCTCTCTCTGTGAACACCATGCTCCCTCACCTTGTTAGTGCCTCGGTGTTTTTACACCTGACATTTTCTCCTGTCAATAAAATCACTGAATCATTAACATCCCATGATAGAATCATGAATTTGAAGTTGATTTTATTGGACAATTCTTCTTATAACACACAACCATATAATTCCTTGCATTGCAAAGTCCAGTATGAAACTGTGCTTTTGAGATAATCACAGTTTCAGAGACGTTATTTGCTCAAATGCAGCAATGACAAGTCATTAAAGCATTTGGTCGGTAAAAATAGATCCAATTAAATTAATTAAAGTTTTAAGAAACAGCTAAAAGTCACAACTGATTATTTGTATTCAAGTGATATCATGTCATTTCATAATGTTCCAGTTTCTATTTGGAGAGAGCACTTACCTTAACCCAACCTGCAATACCACATTGTTACCACTAGGAAATGCCACGAGCCCAAATAATTTGATTCTGCTCTGTCCTTTTATTTACGTTATTGGTCCCAGTCTGTCTCGCTCATTCTACTCCTATTCCTAACTCACTTTATAACTTTGTTTTGAAAAGTTTGACACCAATAAAGATTTCACAATCACCGTATCATTCCGCGTGTTCATCCTGCAGCGGAGAACCTGGTCAACATTCTCCAGGCCCGGGACGGCGTCTCGCTCCAGACCCAGAACTCCCCCGCGCGAGGACCCGAGTGCTTCAGCTACAACAGCCACGGCAGCAGCATCCACGAGTCTCCGTCTGAACGTGAGCTGCAGATACACACTCTGCAACACACTCTGCAACACACTCTGCAACACACTCTGCATCACCAGCCACTCACGTGTGTGTGTGAGCTGCGCTTCACGACACCCAGGCAGCAACACTCACCGTGCTCCCTGCTCCTGTCCTTCCTTCCGTCCTCCGACAGCCGATTACCTCAGCACGCTCAGCATGAGCTCCACGTCCCTGGGATCAGACACCGAGTTGACGGGGCAGGACAACGTGGTGTGGAATTTCGCCGTGGAGCTGAAGAGAGGAGACAGCAAAGCCACTCTGTTAAAGGTTCAACGACTGGACGCAGTGTTTTTTAAAACATTTTATGAATTTGTGTTCAATGTAAGTTAGGGCTCCCCCTGTAACAACACTGTGTTCCGCAGGTGGCAGAAAGTGTGCAGAGCCTGACTCAGCTGCTCTACAGTCTGCAGGTGCGAACAATGCGTGAACGTGAATGAGATTTGATCTTTTATTTTGGGATATTTGGATATTTATGTTCTTTCCGACGCGCTCTGGTGTCTCCTCACCGCAGGCTGCTGTGACGCTGCAGGACAGCTGCTACGAGGTCCAGAAAGTTCTCCTCCAGGAGGGAGAGAGGCCTCAGCTCCGAACCGTGACCTCTCTCCAAAACAGCCTGGTACCTGTCACATGACATCCATCATCACCACTAAGTGAAAAGTCTGAAGATATCAGATTTTAGGGGTGCGGGGGGGGGGGGGGGGAGTCACCGGGGGGGGGGGGGGGGGGTGGAGTCACCCACAGTTCTTGTCGATGACCAGTTTGTTGTTTATCTCCAGGAGCAGGAGAAGCAGAGGTGCATTGACAAGAAGAAGGAGGAGGTGGAGAAGAAGGGAGCGGAGAGGAAGAGAGAGGAGGTGGACGAGGTGCAGAAGCTCCACCTGAGGCTGAAACAGGAGCAGCAGCGCTGGGACAAAGATTGTCTGGTCAAAGAGAAACAGCAGGTGAGATTTGAATCAGGTGTCATGGTTCGCGCTCAGGCTGCTGTCACTTTTCACGTGCGAGAGCAAAACAGTGCAAACATCGGAATAGACCTAGAAACGGACCCCATCATCAAAACCTTTTATAAACCCTCAAATCAAATTAAAAAAAAAAAGATTTTTGCACTAAAGTTCTGAATTTCCATCCGTATTTTTCATCCGTAGAGCGAGCAGGAGAGCCTGCTGGAGCAGCGGGAGCAGCAGTGCCTCCTGGAGGCCGAGCGCCTGCGCTGCGAGCGCGAGGAGCTGGAGGCGCAGCTGCTGGAGTACCAGCAGAACCTGGAGCGGCTGAGGGAGGGCCAGCGCAGCGTGGAGAGGGAGAAGGAGAAGATCGAGGCCCAGCAGAGGCTCCTCCAGAGCTGGAAGCACAATCGGCAGAGCAGCCTGCCCGTCACCATACCACTGGATGGATTCAAGGTATGAAGAGGAGGAGGAGGAGGAGGAGGGGGAGGAGGGGGAGAGGAAGAGGAAGGTGAAGAAAACAAAACGCAACGTGTAAACTGATTCCTTCCCGCTCTGCTGTCTTCACTTCCCAGGCTGACGTGTCGGGCCACAGCCGCTCAGGCAGCCTGGACGGCAGCTCGTCGCCGTACGAGAACGAGGCGGCGCCGCTCGCCTCCCTCCAGCAGAAACGCCCGCAGCAGCCGGCCATCAGCAACACCCAGCACCAGCGTCTGCTCTCGGCGCCCAGGAGGAACCACGACGGCTCGGTGCGCGGCTCCGGCTACACCGCCGCCACCACCACCGCCACCACCGCCGCCGCCGCCGGCCTGGGCCTCAGCGCCAGCCTCTACAACAGCCTGAACGCGCTGCTGAGTCAGGCCCACAGCAAACAGCCCGCCGACGCTCTGGCCTCGTACCCAAAGTACAGCAACAGCCACAGCTGCCCGCTGGGCCACGAACCCGCGCACCCGTTCCACAACAGGGTCGGCGCACAGCCGCCGAGGACCAACAACAGTAAGACAGCTTTCCGTACAGTTATCTTAAAGGCGCAGTGCGTACGATTTGTTTTGTTCTTTTTTTCTTTTTTTTTTTTTGTCACCTCTATCTGTAGAAATAGAATTACTAAACAAATGTATTGGACATTTTTACCAACGTAAAGGTAATCACCCAAATGTATGACTTGCCTTTTTACCCAACCCTTCAAATGAGCCTCGTGATGTGTATTTACAGCAGGGCGGGTCCTCCCTATAGGCGCCGCCATGTTTTTACAGTAGCCCAAAGTGTATCTATCTAACATCTTTCTTTGAAGCTTTAATGACACCATAGGTTCTCCTGCATGCTCCAATGGGAAGGGTGAGGTGATGGGTATGGATTGGACACTGCGCCTTTAAACGACAACGTCGTGTCATTTGAATTTGGAATTTGTAACCTGCCCATTTCACATCGTAAACCAGGGGAGTCCACACTAACCTTTGGGCCTGTAAACCGTTTTTAATTGGCTCGCAAACAAATTCTAAAATCATCATGAGCTGTAGTGATCCATTCGTGCATTTGGAGGACACACACACACACACGCCCTCTGCTGTTGATGAGTGGAACGACGTCAAAAACGACAATTGGCCCCTTTGACTTTCCCTCCTCGTCGTGGTGTGTGAGGTTTCCTGTGGTTCTCCTCCCCGCAGATTTCAGCCCTCTGTTGGACCGGCGACCCCTGGGGCCCTGGAGGTTCGAGGTCACGGACCACGGACTTTGCGAGGACTTCTCCCCCTCCTCCCCCGCCCTCACCCCGCTCCTCCCTCCGCAGCCGTACCTCTCCCTGGAAGGACAGAACGGGGAGGAGGTAGGTGAGGAGAACATTGTTTATCTCTGAGGGATTGAACAAAAAAAGAAAACAAAGCTTCCTGGTATATATAACTGGACCAACTATAACGTACCCGTTGCTTAGTGTTTGCGTCCAATGGAAATGTTCAAGAACAAATCGAATAAGGGAAACTCTGCAGGGAGAGGGAGCGTCTGCAGAAATACAAGAGTGTGCCTTTTACCAGAGTATATCAGCCATTAATCCTCCTGCAGCGCCATCAAACCGTTGTGCCTTGTTTGCAAAGAAGCCCTTGCTCTTTCACCCCCGTGTTCTTACCGTGTCGTGTGTGGGAGGAGGGATTGGTGCTACAAACACTGGGATTTAAGGAGACGAAGGTTCGGGAGATGCCGACAGAAGGCGGCTTTTCCCGCGAGCACTTACTTCAAGGAAATCAGATCTTTAATTTAGCCCCCCCAAACGACGGAGAAGAGCGAGCTTCTACTTCTCCACCTTGAAGCGTATTTATGAGGGATCGGTGAGCATCCGAGAGTGAGTCGACATACTGACGTTATTGTATAAATATTAAATATCTGTATAGTTTAATGGAAAGGCTACCTATGCACCCTGCGCTGGAGGAGGAGCTTCTTCGATTTTTCTCACGCAAGTGCCAGAACTCTCGCTCCCCGATTCAGTCACTGATTCTGTACAAAAAGAAAAATTCAAACCAACAGCTGTATTTTTTTCTGTTCGACGTTCTTCTCCGATAATTTATTGTGTGTAAATTACTTCATGCACTGTCGACATTAATATTGTTTTGTTTGATATGTGTAATCTCTGTAATCACTACTGTGATGTGCCATATTAATATTGTGCTGTATATATATAAAAAAAAAACTATAGAGGGAAATCCCTGCTTTGTTTCTTCTGTGAAACGGCACATTAGCTTGATATGTGAACGTCTACATCCATCGGACAACTAGTGGTGAGGATGTGTACTGCAGCCACCTGACGTTCTCTTCCATCAGGGGTGTCCAAGCCTTTTTTTCACCATACAGAAAAATGCAAGAGTTAATTAAAGAATTAACAGGCTCAAATTTCACGTGGGCCACATTCCATTATATTTTCAGAATTTGCTACGGGCCATATAACAAGTGGTTTGCGGGCCAATTGTGGCCCACGGGCCGTAGCTTGGACACCAGTGATTTACATCCACTACCAAGCAGGTTTTTTGTTTTTGTTTTTTCAAATAATGAAAAACGCAGTGTTTGCTTTGTCTCTCCATGGCTACCGTACAAAAATGGCAGCCTCCGTGGAGGAGGACTAATGACTCAGTCCTGTGGAAACAACAACACAACCAATAATAACTCAAACAGAATCATGACGACTGTTATCCAGCTCTACAAACGATTCCTCTCTCGTGTTGCACACTGCACCTTTAATCTGCAGGTCGGTGACAGACACGGAACACATTGTAGTGTTTGGCCCAATTTCATTGTACGAATGCTGATAAGTGTGATGTCATTGTTTGTATAGCAGCTGCAGTGTCACTCCCTCAGTGATTAACGGCAGAGCTTGACATCTGCTTGTCAGAACAGGTCACATGATTAGAACTAACGTCCTCCTGCCAGTCCATTGATGTTCTGTTCCCATCTCCACAGATACTGTGTTATCATGTTGTCCCCCTCCACGGCTGCAGCTGCCAAAACAAATCAGGTCTCGGTGAATGAGAGGATGAGGGGAATTAGTTTGATGCAGCTGCCGTCCGCAGTGATCACAATTAAAGAGTGGCTGTGGCTCCAACCAGAGGGTCTTTGGTTCGATTCCCCCGTACTCCCTGTCGCCAATGCAAAAGTTGCTGCATATACAGTCGATGCATCAAACAGTAGATATAAAGAGTAGGTCAACTGATTATCACAACTTCTAATCAGTTATCGAATCTGTAAAAATGTCCGCTCAGCATTCCCCCCTCCTGCTGTTTTCTCTTCCTGGTTGTTTTTTCTTTTGAAGTTGCAGAACTGGTCCTGAGAACCAGTCTCACCTCAGCTCTGGCGGTGAGACAGTTTCAAGATAAAGAGGCTCAACCCATTCGGATTATTACAGATGTGTCGCAATATTTGAAATGTAAAGGTACAGTGCGCAGGATACAGGTGTGTAATCATCGGAAACTGTCACTTGTTATATAGGTATTTAGAAGAGGAGCAGGTCTTCTGGATGGAGGCGGCCATGTTTTGTTTCATTAGCTCAGAATGGACAAATGGGTGAAAGGTCTCCTGCAGTTCACCACAAGATGTCACTAAACCCAAGACAATGGACCTGTGATTGACTTTTGATTTCATCGGGGTTCTGTGACGGTATTTATTCATATACACACACATATACACACACATATACACACACATATACACACGCCAAATGAAGAAAAACAAACTATTCATTAAAGAGCCATACAGCAGTTCATTATCCCAAGTAAATGAACTAACGTCGAATTCAAAACAAATATACACAACGCGTCAAAAGACTGTAAATGTAAAAGAACAAAATGGACGTAAATAGAACCTTGTGATAACATCATATCCTCATGAAAGAATTAGAAACATGGGGCGAGAAAGTTAGACAGTCCATTTTGTGCAGGTATAAAAAAAAAAATGAGAGGACAAACAGGAAGTACCACAGTCTCACTCTGTGACTGGGCCAGTGATGCTGAGACTGGAGCTGCCTCTTTCCTCAGTAGTGCAGAGTTCATCGAAAACAACGGCAGAAACAAACAGCAGCAACAATCAGAAGGAAAAAAAAGTGTTTCACATCATCATCATCATCATCTTCCTCATTACTCAGCAGCATCAGTCTGAGGTTGGTTCTGTGGTTTGATCTTTGGATCCTCTCCAGTGGCTTGTTTTGACTCTGGGAGCAAAGTCTGTCCTCACATGTGAAAGACCAGACTGCCCCCCCCGCCCCTCCTCTCCCCTCCCCTCCCCCCCGGGGCTTCACACCGAACTCCTGTGCTGGACTCTCGCCCTCATCTTGCTGTGTTTTCTGAAAGGGTGAAACAAACGCTCCTGTTTATGAAGAACACAGTTTCATGTCAAATGGAGAAAGTGCAGATGATATAAAGTGTGCAGAGACACAAAGTTCACACATGTGACGCTGAGGCTGCTGAACAAATATCGAAGCAGTTTATGGGTCAATAACTTCAAATTGAAACTCTGTGTGTGTGTGTGTGTGTGTGTTTACCGTGGTGGCGGTGACAACATGCACTTCCACAAGATGGCGTAGAGGGAGAGTAAGAGGGCGATGAACACGCCAGCCGCGATCACACCTACGAGCACAAAGCACGTTTGTTTGCATGTTAAAGGTACAGTGCCACTGTTCTAGTGACCTCTAGGGGTGAAGTGGGAGCTGAATTCCCCCCACACACGCCATGTTTACACACAGAGACATGTAGGGATCATCCTCTACAGAGCGTTTGAGGGGGCGAGTGAAAACAGGCGCTGGGGCAGTGGACAGTATGAGGAGACTACAGGTGTTTTCTGATCACACGAGACTGTCGAGCCCGTTCTTTGAGTGAGGGAAATTAAAGTGTCGGAGCATCATGATCCGCGCCGACAACACAACACTTCCTGTTTGTCCGGGAACAGACACACAACATCTGCACCATCCCTGAGTGAGCAGGCTCCAGGAAACGTGGGGCGTGTCACACAGCCACTTCTCACAAACCTCACAAGTTGGACTGAATGCGAACACATGTGGTGTTGTGGAAGTGGGATATTTTGGACTGTGTGTGTGTTGTGTGTGTCTGTGTGTGTGTGTGATAACTTAATCTTGGGTATAATCAGGGTATATTTTCAAACCCCTGCTCTGACTCAGTCAATGAAAACAACCCCCGGTGAACGGCGATCGAAATCAAAAGAAATCCACAGTTTTTAGTCGGGCTCCAGAAACAGTTGCCAAATAAAATGTTATAAACCAAAGTCTGTGACTTTAAAAAGAACAGGTGTAAACAAGTGTAAACAAACAGGTGTAAACAAGTGTTCTTTGTTGGCTGTTGCCTTTAAGTGGAAGGTGGCAAAACATCAGCTGTAGAACAGCTGATCTGTAGAACTGGTCCCAGGTCAGTGAGGACGGAGCCGCTCACCAGGTACGATCCCATTGGTGGAGGTCGGTGCCGACTCTTCGGGCCGAGAGGAGGCAGTGACGGCTGCAGCTGAGCCTTTATCAGGAGGGAAACGGGGGAGAGTGCGAAGGAATTATGACCATGTTTCAGCTGAATTCCTCTCGCCTCACCCTTCCCTTCCAAACACGTCGGACAGGGCTGTTCAACCAATCAAACGACTAGATTACGCTTGATAACAAAAACAAAAAAAAAAGCTTTGATAGAAAACCGCCGACATTACAACTTTCCATTAAAAGGTATTTTGAGTCATGGTTTGGACTGAATTATCACAGTTTTGCAAATGTTTTAAGTGAATACATTGAAATAGAACACGCGAATGTGAGCAATGTTAAGTGTTCAATCTCCAGTAATATGTTTTTAGAATTTGCTGGGGTCCAATAAAAAAAATAGACCATGTCGCACAGTTGGCCCCCGGGCCGCAGTTTGGACACCCCTGATGTAGAGGGAGCCATGGCAGCCTTTGGTTGTTACTGAAAATGAAAAATGGCCGCCTCCACAGAGAGGACCTGCTACTGAAAGGTTCACTCTACAGGAGGGAAAACAACAG
>JAFBJT010106346.1:0-14732 GCA_016785325.1 Chascanopsetta lugubris
CAAGGTGCGATAAGGCCCAGTGTGGCAGAGTGAGGAAGAGGAAGCCACATACTATTTCCGTTCTGTCTTCATCTCTCCATCAGTTTCTCCTATTCCAAAGTGACTGTACGTGTGTGTGTGTGTGTGTGTGTGTGTGTGTGTGTTTGTGTATGTGTGTGCGTGTGAGGATCCAGCTTGCTGTCACACGGATGGCGTGCGCTTGTCACAGACAGGTTTCATTTAGACTTGAGATGGGAGGAAGTAACACGAAGAAATTGTGTGTGTGTGTGTGTGTGTGTGTGTGTCCGTGTGTCCCGCTCTGTGGGCGGGCGTCCACTTTGATTTGACTTGCAGGCCTTACACAACCACGTTCGTCATTCAGAGACCAGACTTTTCTCCTTTTTATGTGACACAGTCGCAGCGTGTGCTGACGGAGGCGTCCTCCTCCCACTCTGTCCAGATGTTGCCTCTGTGCTCGCTGTTCTCCTGCTTCCTGAAACCCAGTGGAGCTCTGCCCCCCGACCATTCCAACTATCCAAACGAGCGTTAATCAATACCTTTCTATCAACGCTCTAATGAATCAAATGGACAAACCCATCAGAGGCGATGTCGCCCCGGACCAATGCATCGCTGACAAACTGGAGCAGTTACTCGGGTATTTATTTTGGTTGCCGTCGACGCCCACTTTTGAGTTTTCCAGTCATTTACTCCATCGTTGTACCGGGAGAGTTTCAAAGGTGCAGCGCTTACCAAATTAGTGAACGCATTAAAATATCGATCGGGATCAATGATATGTAAAATAATTACAACACTGTTTTTTATGAGTGTATACTCACCTGTTTGAATGCATCGCTGTATTAACCTGAGAGTGAGCCCATTCTAATTGCAACCCTACAGACTTGTGGTTGCAATAGCATTATCTCACAGTCCTTTGGTAAGTCGACCATGGATGGTTAAAATGTTATGGGCCGTAATTGATTGTTCAACGAGGCTGTTGAACTGTCTGAAAGTACAAATAAAGTCAGAGTCAACCTATTTACCACTCACCAAAGCATGTGTTCACCTCAGTGGACGTGGCGCCTTTGTATGAGACAGGTTAAAAATACAGCTGGAAAATAACAAAAGGTCTGTAACAACCAGGAGACGGAGACACTTTCTCCCCAAACTGTCAGGGGTATAAACTCTGTCAGGAGGAAAAGAGGGGGGGAAAAAAAACAAGAGCTGTCAAGACTCGGTTATTCTTTCATCCCCAACCGGCTCGTCTCCATCCTTCGATCCTCCATCCCTTCATCCCTCCGCCAAACTCCCATCAAACCTCGGCCTGACTGACAGCCGTCCCTGCGAGGCTTGGCTGCCTGAGAAAGCTCGCGCGCACAGACCCTCACACCAGCACAACCATCTGAACCCCCCCCCCCCCCCCCCCCCCCCCCCCCCCCCCCCCCCCACAACCATCTGAACCCCCCCCCCCCCTCCATATCAGCGGTGCCCCCTCTCCTGCTCCTGTTGCGTTCTGACAGGCCGTTGTTGGGGTTGTGTTGGCTCGCCGATGTGTTCAGGGCTTCAGGGGTCAGAGCGGCGCTGCAGCCCCGGCGCCCAGATGTGGACTTTCCCTGACGTGTCCTGC
This sequence comes from Chascanopsetta lugubris, assembly GCA_016785325.1. Taxonomy (NCBI): domain Eukaryota; kingdom Metazoa; phylum Chordata; class Actinopteri; order Pleuronectiformes; family Bothidae; genus Chascanopsetta; species Chascanopsetta lugubris. The sequence continues at coordinate 1,604 of JAFBJT010106346.1, forward strand.
CAAGCGGAAAGCGCCGAGATCAGCCCGGCACATGTGCACTAGGTGGTAATAAAGACTTGTGCATGTGCACGGACGCACATTCCGGGGCACGCTGAATGGCTGAGGTTGGCCTAATTAGACTCTGTGGGGGTGGTGGAGTTTAGCGGAGGGGGAATTGAACACAGCAAACAACTCTTTTTCCATCTGTCGTCACTTTTTACCACTCGAGAGGAAAACTAAAAAGAAACGGGCGGTTTTTGGTTTCGTCGTTGTCTTTTAAAGGTGCAGGGGTAAGATTTGGTGACATCCAGTGGTGAGGTTGCTCGTCGTATCCATCACCACACCCTTGTCAGCATGCAGGAGAACCTATGGTCGACTTAATTTGTCATTAAAACTCCAATGACGTTTAGTACGTCCACTCTGGGGCTACTGTAAAAACATGGCGGCCCCCGTAGAGAGGACCCCCCCCCATGTAAATATACATTAATGGGCTCAATTAAGGGTAAGGGGAAATTTGTTTTAGATGATTATACATTCATATTTTTCAGAAGTGACAAAATTGACCAAAATCATACACACTGCACCTTTAAGATGGAATGAAATGTCCCGTGTTCTTCGTGAGCGATACGAAGCACTTTTTTAAACAGATTGATTGACGTGAACGAGCAGAGGAGAAAATGGTTTGGATACAGAAGCAGAAAAGTTAATTGAGACAGTCAATATCAACCGAGCGCAGCAGCTAATGGGATGAAAGGAAGTGAGATGAAAAGAGATGAAATCCTATAAAGAGCAGAGAAACGTTGAAAATGCGCTTAAAGTTGGATAAAGAGAGTTTGCGATGAAGAGAAATGGAGAACAAATATGTAGAGCAATGCAGAGGAGGAACAATGGTGCAACAGAGTCAATGTAATGAATGTGTGTGTGGAGGGAGGAAAGACAAACGGCCTCATATTTTCTCGCCGTGGCTTCGACCGTCCTATAAAACTACAACCTCCATTTATTAGCGGCGCTGCCAAGGTCCGTTGGAGGTCTTGAGGGCCGTCGGAGGCTGGGAGCCGGGGCGCCACGCCACCGGAGCCCGGCCCTGGACGGGGGCTGGGGGAGGGGAGAGGGGGGGGGGGGGCGGGGGGGGAGGGGGGGGGGGGGGGGGGGGGGGGGGGGGGGGGGGGGGGGGGGGGGGGGGGGGGGGGGGGGGGGGGGGAGCAGGTTCAACGCAAATCTTCTTTAGCGGCGCTGCGAGTTAGCACATCTTTCACCGCCGCCGACCCCGCCTCCGCCTCCGCCGCCGCCGCCTCCGCCTCCGCCGCCGCCGCCGCCCGCCCCGCGTACTCTGTCATGACTGCCCTCGTTTTTAGCTTCGAAATTTCTCCTTGGACTTACTTTCCTCTCTTTCCCTTTTTTGAACACACAGGGGAACACATTCTCAAACTCTCACAGGGGGAGAACGAGCCGGGCGGCTTTAAGCTGCCCACTAAGTCTAAGCTGTATGTCCACGATACGTCTGAGGTGCTTCTCACTGCTCCCTCTGTTTGCTCAGCCTCGGCAAAGCCCATTGTAGGTGCCCCCCCCCCATCTTCTCCTCCTTTTCTTCTTCACTCTCTGTTTTACCAGTTGTGATAGAAAAGAGAGAGGCTTGAGAAAAAAAGAAAAAAAAAAGGTGGGGATGGAAAGAGGCAGAAAGAGGCAGCCCATGGCTATGGATATGCCCGGAAGGAGAGATGGAGAGAGAGAGAGAGAGAGAGAGAGAGAGAGAGAGAGAGGGGGGGAGAGAGAGAGAGAGGGAGCGAGAGAGAGAGAGAGAGAGAGAGAGAGAGTGGAAGGTTATCGATCCTCCGGGCAGATCAACCAACAGTTAGTCTCAGTCCAGAGTGTATGAAGATTAGCTCGCCCTCTCTCTCTCTCTCTCTCTCTCTCTCTCTCTCTCTTCCTTTGTCTTATTCCTTCACCCATCACCCTCCTTCCACTCTCTTCCCTCTTAGGATTTTCCTTCCAGCGTCTTTCTCTATTGCTCGCTCGCTCTCTCTCTCTCTCTCTCTCTCCCCCCCCCCCCCCCCCCCCCCCCCCCCCCCCCCTCTCTCTCACCCCCGCTCGTTGGCTCACGTCCCTCCCTCCGCCTGCCCGCTGCTTACAAACACACAGCTCCTCTCTGTCTGGCGGCTCGTGGTCCTGCTGCTGAAGACTGAGTGGACCTGAGACGTGCACCTGGCAGCCTGCCAGCCTGTTTGTGTGTTTTGGATCACTGGTGTCTTTATCCAGCGGCTGTGAGTGTGTGTGTGTGTGTGTGTGTGTGTGTGTGTGTGTGTGTGTGTGTCTGAGAGCAGAGATCAGGCGTGGAGTGCTGTACATGTTTCAAGTATCTTCTTAATCACACAAGGCCTTCAGTGTGTGTGTGTGTGTGTGTGTGTGTGTGTGTGTGTGTGTGTGTGTGTGTCTAAGGCGAGATAAGACACATCTGCACATATATGTACACAGATTGATTTGGGCGTATTGATTTTGTGATTCTGTGAGTGTGTTAGACTGCGTGTGTGTGTGTGTGTGTGTGTGTGTGTGTGTGTGTGTGTGTGAGGACAGTGTGTGTGCAGGTCAGAGCTTCTATCATGTACAGACACATTAGAATAACAGAACCAGGCAGACGAAGTGGGTTTTTGTTCCTACGATTCAGAGGAAAAGGTTCCATCTCGCTTTGCATTTCTAGTGTCCTGACTCTCGGCCTGTCGGACTGCAAACAGCAGACTCACCGACTCGTAATCATTTACGCCTGATTGTCGCCGCTCATCAAGGCCTCTGTCTGCAAACGGAGGTTTCATTGTCCCACCAGTGTGTATAAATCTTTTAAACGGCATATGCAACATGCCAGGAGACATCATGCAGCTTGTTACTGCAGCACTCAGAGCCTCAATAGGCTTTTTGATTCACTCTTGGCTCCTGCTACCTGATGCTGGAAACCCTGACGACCGCCTCTCTCTCTCTCTCTCTCTCTCTCTCTCTCTCCCCGTCTCTTTCTCTCTCCTTTGTCCACCCACATCCTCCCTCTCCTCCCCCCCTCCCTCTTTGCTGCAGGTGTAGCCGAGGTGATCGTTTTGGTCGGAGGGCGTCAGGCCATCGGGATGAACCAGCGCTCGCTGACAGCCGTCACCTGCTTTAACCCCCAGAACAGCAAGTGGTACCCGCTGGCCAGCCTGCCCTTCTACGACCGCGAGTTCTTCAGCGTCATCTCGGCGGGGGACAACATCTACCTGTCAGGTGACGTCACACGAGCGTAGCTCTGCCGTCCCTGTTGCGTCGTAAAGCGTGAAACGCAAGTTTCCTCCAAGTGGAGGAGATGGCGCTGGGAGGACAGCTCTGCCACCGCATCACAGCCGTAGCTGGCTAATGTCTCTGCTTCCCACCACAAGCAGACAGAAGTGTGGACACCTCAGTCGAGGTTCAACAGTCCCAGTAGAAAAACACGTTTCAATTTGCTACATCTGGATCGTTAACCTGGACCACATTGGCCACAATCACAAATATTCGTCCTTTATTTGTTATTTCCCAAGAAGTCGGGGACCATTTCAAGTCACCTTTGAGTGAGATGGAAACATTCTAGAAACGCTCGTGTTTCCGATCTGTGCCGAAATCGAATATAGATATTTGTCCTTATATTACATTTTGTCGTTCATCCAATAGGTCTGTGCCAAATTGTGCTCAAACACAAAACAAACTAAGAAATGACCAGGGGGAGAGACGCGTCAGAAACGACTTCAAAAAGTTGGAGCTTGAACTCCACAGCCAAGAGGCTGAAAAGAACCAAAATAAGGAAATAAGGAAATCTTTAGAAAATGGGACGAGAGGCATTTCGGAGGATCATTATGTACCTGACCATGTGATGGGGAAATGTTTTCATTGTGTGGCTGTGGCGTCTATAATGAACCAAAAGGTCAAAGTCTGTGATAAAAGACTCACTTTAGACTGTTCCCCTTTTGTTAAAGTCACCGGCATCATAATGTGACTCAGGTCTCCTAACTTGACATTTGGTTTCCTCTTATTAAGACATTGTCACTCTGCATCAGATGTGATTTAGAAACACGGAGCCTCCCTGGCTGCAGAACTCTCGAGTGTGACCTTTACAAACAGTTAGTGGTAAAAAAAAAAAAAAAATAGAAAAAAAAGAAGCCACCTGCCCTCGGGATTCACTCATCAGTGGATTTGAAAGTTCGGCCTAAAACATTCGACGTCGCTGTCATCTTCTTTTTTTTCCCGCCGCGCGTCTCTTCTGTTTACCGTCTCTCGGAGCTCGGCTTTCTTCTCTGTCTGGCTCGACAGTGTCGGCATTGTTCTGCACTTGATTTCCCTCCACACTGGCACACTGTGCACTCTGCGACTCCCTCCATGAGACACCTTTAAGTCGCGGCTCCAGAGGTTGACTGAATTTCTCCCTCCACGCTCCATTTGTGCCAGAATCCTGCACGGTAATCAGACCTTGACATTGCAGCGTGGAAATGCAACAGGATTTGTCCTGCGTGTACCTTTCCTCTCCCCTTTTTTCATATAAATGTAAATTTGTGTTTGGGCATTGGAACGGGGGTCTGCATGCGTCCGCCGGGAGTCAGACCGGGGCCGGTGGGGAAATCATGGGTGTTCTGGCGAGCCAATCAAGGCGTAACCTTCCTCGCGCTCGGAGCGGGGACGGGCGAGACACGGTCGGAGTTCCATGTCAGACTGCACAGCGAACAGGGCGGCTTTAAAGAGGAGGGAAACAAGCAGAGTTTTGTTGCCTGGCTGGTTTCACCTGCAGCTGGAAACTACTCTCAGTCAGTCGTCCAAGTCTGTGACTTTTGCTCAAAACTAAGAAAACACTGAGAATCAAATGTTTGAAGAAGTTGTTCGATGTTCGATGTTTGAAGAAGATAAATATTTCGGTCCGTATTTCAAATGATTTGGAATGAAGTGACTTGATTCGGCCCCACAGTAGTAGATTGATCAAATGATGGATGAACATTGAAGCCAGAAACACAAGCTCCGATTAAAGGCACAGTGTGTAGGGTTAATGACATTTAGTGGTGAAGTTACATTGCACCTCCTTTCGACAAGCATGTGGAACCTTTGGGTTTCCTCCGTGGATTCAAGGCTAATGTAAAAAAAAATGTTTAAAAAAATCCAAATGCAACATGGCGGCCTCCATACAAGAGGACCTGCTCCTGGAGGAAATCTAAAAGACAAATTATGTGTAATATACATCAAAATAACAATTTATATAAACAGGTGATTAAACACCCGTAACACATTGGTACAAATGTTTTAAATTAAATCAGAAATGAGAAATAGAAATTGAAGTAACCTCTCCCAAATCTTGTGCACTGGATCAGCAGCTACATTTCACTGGAGCACCTGAAAGTCAAAACTTCAGATGGAATATTCACATGGAAAGACAGTGATAATGATGTTGTTTTCATATACTACGACTTGCCTCTCACTATAGGCATCAACTATTCACGCCAGTGGATCATGTTTATGTGTTTCTTCTGTTTGACTCTCATGTATATTCCTCCTTTAACGCAGGGGAGCGGTGGGTCTCCTTGTTCTGGAGAAGCCAACACTCTTACCTTTGTTTACATGTGAACATTATTACTCACCGTGGGAAACTCATCCCTGGCTTTCCCCTGTGAACAGACCTTTGATGAGATATGGACGCACAATAACCCTGCCCCTCCGTGTCTCAGGTGGCACAGAGTCGGGTGTGATGGTGGCTGACGTGTGGTGCTACATGTCCCTGCTGGACAACTGGAACCTGGTGTCCCGGATGACGGTGGCTCGCTGCAAACACAACAGCCTGGTGTACGATGGCAAGCTCTACACCATCGGAGGACTGGGCGTGTCGGGGAACCTGGACCACGTGGAGAGGTGAGAGTCACGCCGCGCGCAAAAGCAGCTCGCCGCCGGCCCCCGGCGCGCTCCGCTGCGCTCCGTGAGCGTTTCGCGCGGCGCAGGGGCCTCGCCGGGTCGCCGAGCGCACAGGGTAAATATTCAGCGTGCGCGGTGGGACGTGTCGGGTGGCGCGGCGCGCGGCGGCGTGCGGCGACATGCAGCGGTGCGGCGCCTTTGCGAAAAAAGTGTTTGGACAGGTTTGTTTAGCGTTTTTCGCCCAGAGCCAAAAAGCGCCGTGTGCGGTGGAAGCGGCGCTGGTGCATGTTAAACCGGCGTGATCCACTTTGTATGATTCCCTCCACTTCAGCGGCGACGCTTCATCGACGCCTCATTTGAAGGTCATGGGCCGCGGCCTATTCAGCTGGGTGTTTTTCCGCCGTGCCTCCGCGCTGCCGCATCTCTTTCATGTACAACCGGGTCGGGACACTTTGTTCACGAGCCCGTCTCCCGTTACAATCGCCGGGTTCACCGGGTGTTTTTCAGCCAAGTGAAGCGAGTGAGCCATGACGACTTTGTACCTTTGGTCAGTTCGCCTTGCGGTCATTTAGTTTGTTGTGTTTATTCCTCGATGACTCAGCTGGTGATGACTCAACAACTTGGAAACAACTACCGCGACATCACGGTGGCATCTTGCCTCATCGCATCAGCAGCTTGAATCAGGAGGATGATAATGATCGACTCTGTTTCATATGTCGGGCTTTTCAAGACACTCAAGGTGCTTTGCAGAGAAAAGGGGATCTCACTGCAGCCACTACCCGTGCGTTGCACCCACGGTAGCCATTTTGTGTCGGAATGCTCACCAGGGAGTGGGAGGAAGAGAGTCGGGGGCTCGGTATAGTGTCTCACAGCACCTCGGCCTGTTTGCCGTCCCTGTCACCAGAACCGGGACATTGCTCCCCACTAGTGCAGAGGATTTCAATAACACCACCTCTTGCAGTGGCCACACCAGGACTCGAACTAACAATCCGCTGCTCCTGAGACCTGGCTGCTGCCCATGTAGCCGGCGGGAAGAATTATCCGTCTCACCAGTGTCTGATCTTGATGCAAATGAACGAATGCACTCTGCACAGGGAAGTTTTGCAGCAGTCAGTGGATGGCGAACATGCTAAGAGGCAGAAGCGCTCAGTGTGTTGTAGCCTTGCGGCGTTCGGTGTGGAGGAGGACATGACCGCGTTCGCTTTGGGATTTGTTTTTTTCCCATCACGCGCCGATCGGAGCCAAGGCGATTAGTTTGTGAGAATGAAGATTCAACTGATTCCTATGGTGCAATAAATAGTGTCATAGCGACAAGAATTCAAAGAAATATTGCCAATATCCAAGAATTCGATTCATATTTATTTACTCTGCAGCTCCCCATCTCTTATTTCCCCCTCCTCCCAGAGCACAGGCCTGGGTCGAGGGGCCGGGGGTTGGGGTGGGGGTGGGGGGGGGGGGGGGGTTCTGCTGCCTCCGCGGGGGGGGGGGGGGGGGGGGGGGGGGGGGGGGGGGGGGGGGGGGGGGGGGGTTCTGCTGCCTCCGCCTGCACGGCAGCGCGAGATTAACCAAAGCAATCAAAAGAACATTACTGACTATATTAGAGCAGGCCGCTGCCGCTCATTACCTAGCGGCTCAATTGATCTCCAAAGCTGTTCGCAATGCACAACAGTCCTCCAAATGAAACAGCCTAATTTGATATTTCCCCATAATGCTGCCATACAGTGTCGTTATGACAGGGGGTAGATGGAATATTTTCCCCTTAATGGAAACGCATTTGATTCCTGTCTCCGAGCTGCTTAATTTGAGGGCTGCCTGCGCATCTGGGGCATCCGCAGCGCGGGAAGGAGTCAGGGTTTTTCGCCGCGTCATGGGCCCCGTGGTTTCCCGCCGGTGCCCATGTGCAGTTATTTTTGTTTTATGTATGTTACTTCTGTGAGGCACTGGGGCAACTGGACTCCAGCACAGGCTGTGTGCAACTTTAACCCACTTTACTGCGCTTCAAGAGGAGCAAGAGGCCCCCAGCACTCAAAGGTCGCAAGAATAACCCACAACAAATAGGAAGTAAAAATGGAGTTTAGCCGAAAATCTATTAAAGGTGCAGTGTGTACGTTTTCAGTCACTTTCTGTCACTCCTCGCTGTAGAAATAGAATTACAATACAATTATAGAGACATTTTTACGGATGTATAATCATCCCAATGTATGACTTGCTTTATACGTAACCCTCAAATTAGCCCTTTAATGTGTATTTACACCAGGAGCGGGTCCACCCAATGGGGGTCGCCATGTTTTGACAGTAGCCCAGAGTGGACGCACTAAACATCTTTTGAGCTTTAATGTCACCTGAGGGCTACCATAGGTTCTCCTTTATGCTTGAATGGGGTGAGGTGATGGATACAACATGCAACTTCACCAGTAGATGTCACCAAATCATACACACTGCACCTTTAAGCTACAGCTGAATCAAACCATTTTTGGTATCATGATGGAGACCCTTTCATTGCCCTTATCGTGTAAATAGCAAACAAGTCTCTTTGCGCTCTTTGTTGGCACCGGCTTGTTTCTTAGCAACCCAGAAATTAATATTGTCTTTTTCCACAAACTGCCGTGTGGAGCCCGAGTCCTAATGAAGGCAGAAGGTCTAAAAATTTATTTATGATGTGGCAATAAAATGTTTAAATACATGGGTTTGGGTTTTTAGAGGGGGTCACAAATAGGGCAGGTATTTATGCCCATTATTCTCACGACTGTTATTTGTGCGAATATATTTGAATAACAAGGTTTTTCCATGATAATGGAAACAAAATCTCCCTCCAATGTTAATACCCAACTTACATAATTATTCTACCTTTTGTGCCACGTTGACCTTCTGCGAATGCATTCGACATTGATACGGTGGATTACTCAAGTGGCAAACACTGAGTGTGTGAGCTGCATGTTCTTTCACTCAAATAGACCCTCCGACTGTTTTCACCTGTGAATGGAAACATCACATATACTCGTTGTATTTGGCTTTTTGCAGATGTAGAAAATAGGTTTTGTGTAATTGCATTCTAAGTTTAGGTTCGGAGGATGGAATTACATATGCAGCAATGCTAATATTTGTTTTTTTCATTTATTCATTAGAAGCTGTAAGCCCACTTAGATATCCTGTGATATTTTCATAATTGAATAATTGCCGCTTCCCCAACATCCACTTATCCGTGTGTGTAGGAATATATCAACACCTCCACAGGGAAAGTTCATCTTTTCGTTCATGTGGAGCAAAACGTACGTGTTCCCTTATACATCTTGAAAATGAAGGTCTTTATTTTGTTTTGAAAAGTGCCGGCTACCTCCACACATGTGCTCATCAGGAGTGAAGGACAATGAGTCCAACACCCGGGCAGACCTGCACATTTACACCTTTAAGTAACAGTCCCAGCACTTTCCAAAAGGTCAGTGCTGTAACGCAGGGGACGACACAGGAAGGATAATTGGTGGTTGTTGCGGCCGACTTCTAAAAATACATGAGCGAGACTCAGACGAACAACACCAGCTCATCAACGACAACCATCTCTGCTACCTGAGGCAGGTCTACACAACAACAAACAGCGCTTACACAAAGTTAAACAAGATGAAGAATTCATGAAAAAGTCCCATACTAGTTAAGGAGCAACTGTGTTGACAGGAGTTGCTGGGTTTTACTGTCAGATATCGAGCATTGAAAAACCTGCAATGTGCCATTACCGCTCTTTAAAGGTGCCACACGCAGGATTTATAGGTTGGTGAAATATGGCCCCTCCGACCCTGCGAGATTCAGTTCTGTATGAATCTCTATAGAAGTGCTAATATTTCTGCAGGCTAATTCATCAAAGCGCCTCCAGCACTTATACACGTCCAAACGTTGTTGGCCAGGAACATCTCACGCATGGAACAACTATACAGAAGTGATGGAATACGAGGTGAGAGCCGCACGTCTGCAGACACACACACACCACCACACACTTGTTGTTGCTATTTACACATGAGTGAGAGGGATTTCTTTTATATGAGACTTTATTCCTGCAAACTGAACCTTACAATAAGAAGAGGATTTCATCAACACAGTCTTTGAAGTTTTGTTCCAGACTTGGATGGGTTTCTCTTTGGACCATGTCGGATCACTCCAGTAAAGTACAGAGAAAGCTGATAAAAAAAACAAAAAAACAACACAACCTCATTACCAGAGATAATAAAAAAACTGTGATATCATGAAACCATGATATTCTCAAAAAACAACAACTAGAATATTGACAATCTGGTATTGTTGTAACCTGAAATTACCCCTGGCAGACACAGAGGCCGCTGTTGGCTTCCTCTAACTTGCATCTAAAGCCGCAGAGACTCAACGACTGTTCTGTTGACTGACACCGTGACTGATGGGCGGCGGTCTTTACAATAATGTTTCCAGAGATAAGACGTTTAGACGCGGTGAAGGCAAGCGCGCCAGGCCGAGCTGTGCACCTGAATATGCATGTTTGTTTTGCAGAGGCAGAGCAATTTGAAAGATTAAGGAGGATTTGTGGCTCGGCGGCAGATTTGTGAACAACAGGCAGCTGCTCTGTCACATCAAGTCAAAAGACAGGTGCTGTAAATCATCTGCAATCTCCGCGCCTGGGTAAGAGCCTGACAGATTAACGGCAGCAATTCATTTCACAAGAACTATAATCGGAAGTTTATTTAATTCCTCGAATTTCTTTCTCCCTTTTTTTTCCCTCGGTATCTCAGAAAAACAGAGGAATGATTTGTCTCTGCAGAGGCGTGAACGCAGGTCTTTGTTTTTAAAGGTGCAGTGTGTGATATTTGGTGACATCTCGAGGGGAAGTTGCACGTTGTGTCCATCACCGCACCCTCACCCTTCTGTACATGTAGGGGACTTCAGGTATCATTCAAACTCAGAGGATGTTCAGTATGTCCTCTCTGGGCTACTGTAACAACATGGCGGCCCCCATAGGGTGGACCCGCTCCTGGTGTAAATACACATTAAAGGGCTAATTTGAGGGTTACGTATAAAGCAAGTCATACGTTGGGATGATTATACATCCGTCAAAATGTCTCTATAATTGTATTGTCATTTTGGATTAATTAATTAATTAATTGGATTTCAATTTCATGAATTCACAATCGCTTAAATGTATTTATTTTTCTATTACCCCTAAATGACCCATTAATGTATATCTATGGGGGCTGCCATGTTTTTGCAGTAGTGGGCACACTGACTGAAGTGTCCCATAGGTTCTCCTGCAGGTCCAGAAGTGTGAGGGGCAGGTGATGGACACAACATGCAACTTCACCCATAGATGTCGCCAAATAACAGCTTTAACACGTCATCATTGTCGCTGACCTTTGAATCGCAGATCCCGCAGCCAGGAAACAGAGCGAGTTGAGGAGCGCTCGTTTGTGCGGCTTCTCTGTTTTTGATAAATGAGCCCCATTAAGCGCCGATCCTTTTATGTTGTTGCTCACCACCACATTTGGCAGGTGCGGCGCCGCCTCTGGCCAGAACTCCTAATGATCGGCAAACCGATCCACAGCGGGACTCGACCCTGGCCGGAGGTGATAAGGCCGCGGCTCCTCTGGCTTTTTTGTGTCGCCGCCGCATGAGCGGGAAGGAAGTGCGGTAGTAGTTAACAAGGAGACCTAATCACACTCGCGCTGCAATCATTAGTCAGCGCATGCGGACGGCCGCCGTCTCCGATGTGCACACGGCTGCCGGGGAGCGGGCGCGGAGGCGGGGGGGGGGGGGGCGAGGCTGGCCGGGGGGGGGGGGGGGGGGGGGGGGGGGGCGAGGCTGGCCAACGCCGCCACAGCCCGAGTCGATTTGCCGCGTTCACGAGGTGATTGATGGCCCGATTGTTTACACACGGCCGCTCGTCTCCGCCGCCGAGTGTGCGTGTGCATTTCCGCGCTCACTTATGTGTTCCTGCTCCGACGCGTGTTCCCCTCTGCGCGCGCACACACACACGCGCGCGGGCGCGCGCCCACGTATCGTGTTATATGTGTGTGTCAGCACATATCCGCCGGCCTTCTGCCAAGGTCTCTCACCTTCCAGCTCCGACTCCGGGGGCACGCCGACCCCTCATTTGCAGTCCTTTCCGCCTCCTCCGCTTTCTCATCTCGCCATCCATCTCGCCGAGGCTTTCGCGCTCCTGACCGTGAAATTCACCCACATTCACAATTATGTCTTCAATCAGAGCGGCGGTGTCTGAGCGGGGGCCAGGACGCAGCCTTTTCTCCGGGAACAGCAGGAGGTCCAAATCAGCGCTCAGAGGACCGGGCCAGCCGGGTTCCCGGCTCCTGCTCTCCACTCTAATGACTGACAGGGTTTTTTGTTTTTTTTGTTGCCAGGCGAAGGAGCAGCGCCGTTCTGGAGGCTTTTAACTTGTAATCAGGTGCCCTGGGCCCCGCGCGCTCCTCAGCATGTTGATCCATCAGCAAACCAGTATGATTGCAGATATTGAATAATTCATGGGTGTCTAATGATGTGTCAATCACAGATGGTTTTGTTTTATTTATCGCACAGGTTTGCGCGTCCTCCGCGCTCCGTCGCAACTTAATATTGCATGACGACTGTTAGCAACATGACACTGAGTGTATAGCGAGCCACACGAGCGGCTCTCATCGGGGATGTTGCGCTGTGTGGAGAACAGGTCTGCAGGACAGGGGAGCAAATTTGCCGGGATCGTGTTCCGGGGCTTTTTCAAACCTGCGATGACCTCGCCACTTTCCGCACTTTCTGAACATGTTGTCAGTGGAGACGGCGCCGCTGTTGTTCATTAATCGGCACATTTGTGCCGGTTAATGTGTAGGTGTCCTTGCTCTGCCATTTGTTATCCAGGCCGGTTTGAACGGCTGAGCCCTAAGATGGTTGTTTGTGTTATTTCGAATGAAATTCCTCCGGAAGGTTGTCGAGTTCGTCTGTGTGAGTGGTCGGTCTCTCCCTCCTCCTCCTCCTCCTCCTCCTCCTCCTCCTCCTCCTCCTCCTCCGCCTCCTTCTATCGCTTCCCTGACATTATCTCTCTCGGTTGAAGCACAGTTTGTACGTTTGACCAACATAATGGGACATTATGCCAACGTTGGCCGACGCAGGAGGCAGATCACGACGCCTCTGCGACCTTCCCGGGGGGGGGGGGGGGGGGGGCCAGACCCAGGGGGGGGCGACAGCGACAGCCACCGGGGAAAAAGAAATTTCATCACATCAGCCGTGACCGTGAACATACAGCGTGATGGAGATTCCTGTGGGAGGGTGC
>JAFBJT010106347.1:0-11319 GCA_016785325.1 Chascanopsetta lugubris
GGGGGGGGGGGGGGGCATCGGATGAGTCTGGAGCCCCCACTGAGTCAAATATGGGGCAGGGAGGACTCAGAGGCTGAGCCCTCGGCTGCAGAATGATTGAGAGCAGCGCCGGAGCCGAGGCCTCGACCCCGAGCCGGACGAATACCACGGAACATGATGCTCAACAGGGCGGCGTGGCTTCTTCAGGGGGGGGTGTGTGTGTGTGTGTTTGGGGGGGGGGGGAGACTATGGTCGACTTCACTTGTCATTAAAACTCAAATGAAAACATTAATGGGATCATTTAAGCATAAGAGAGAAAAAAAATAAGACATTTAGGTGAATATAAATTAAAGGTGCAATGTGTTTTCTGTCATTTTTGTCACTTCTAAAAATGTTACAAAACATCTTCATGAATGAGTTTACAATCAAATAACTGATTTATTTTTTCCCATTACCCTCAAACAAGCCCACTGATGTAAATTTACATGAGAGGGGGTCCTCTCTAGAGGGGCCGCCATGTTTTTACAGTAGCCGACATTACTAAACATCTTCTGAGCTGAAGTGGACCACAGGTCCTCCTTCATGCTCAGAGGGGTGAGGGGGAGGCGATGGATGCAACATGTGACTTCACCTCTAGAGGTCTCACACACTGCACCTTTAAGGAAAATGTCAGTATGTAATTGTTTGAAATATCTATAGAGATAAACACGATCGGAATCGTACACACTGCACCTTTAAGCCGTTAGAAAACATTTTGATGAATCACTATAAAAAAAAATGGCCCCTTCGTTGGTTGAAAGTCATTAGGAGGAGAGATGTCTGATTAGGACGGTTAATTTATTTAACTTGGTGTCATCCGGCCCTTTTGTGCGCACATAAAAAACCAGTGTTTTGGAATCTGAGCGCCTCGAAATGCTTTCATTAAATTAATCGGTGCCTGGGCTCAAACTGCAAACACCGGAGTGTGGGGCAGGAGCAGGGGGCAGTGCTCATCCTGCTCACGGCCTCTCGCTTTGCGCCATTCATCATCTTTATGAGCCGCTCAATTCATCGATTCCAGTCCTCCCCACCGCTCAGGACACATGGCTGCGAAATAAAGCAATCACAGAGCAACTCCCCAATCCCCGTCGATAGATTCACAAAAACACATTCACGGCACCGACAAATATGTAATTTGGTCTGTGTTTATCTGTAAATATTCCCTCAGTTGAAAACAGCCAATGTGCCTTCAGCATATAGTTATTTATCCGTCTCCCGCGGCGCCCAGAGCCACATTGCCCTCTGCATGACTACACCGTATATTAACCCCATAATAATCACTTCAGCAGTGCAACAGAAATCCTATTAGCGCCAACACACACCTATACATGTCTATCCGCATGGATTATAGCCGACACAATTTGCCACGGAAACAAAGTTTTTAATACAGCTTCCATACATTTGAGTTGTAATTTTGATGTTTTACCGTGGCAGTGAAGTGGATTATCTCAAAATGAAATTTGAAAATGTCATTTCCAATTGCTGATAGCACAAAACTATTCCTTTCAGGTGCGCAGAGATAAGAATGATTCAGCCCGGCGAACGCTAAACGGTGTCTTTGCCAAATGTTCCTCCGCTTAGGAATTAATAGGCTGACATTAATACGGGAAGATAAAGAGGAAGGTTGGGAATGGGCTGTCTTGCCATTATATGGGCATCTCATGGCGATAGTACCTGCCAATCAAGTCCAATAAGTCCTTGACACGGCACGGTTCACCTTGGAGTGTATATGCAATATGTAGTGCATCCTCCCCCCGTCCATGAAACCTGCTCCAATTGGTATGTGCACATAAATACGTTCAGGCTTTGCGCCGGGAGAGTTCATTCGCGCTCCAGGAAAGAAACGTGTGTGATCCAGTTCACTGTGGCGAACGACTCCAAACAAACCAGGGCCGATACAAACAGAACCATCTTCTCATTGTGGCTAAAGCGCAAACAACAATCAAACGTGGCCCCCGACTGACCCTCATTTATTTATGCATGTTTGTTTTCTTTTATAAATCTATTTGTAATTTATAAAAATGTCTATTTTATGGTTTGTCTAATTATTACTCATTTTATAATATTTGTTTTGCATCGTTTTGTACTGATTTGCTTATTTACTGTAACATTTGAACACCATGTCTATTGTTTGCGTATCAGAAAAAAAAACAATGGGAATCTGAATATAATCTTCATGTAACTTTATATTGCAATTGCCACTTTTTTCAAATAAAAAACATTGAACCAAAAAAGTTTTTAAAAAATGCGGCCAAGTGGCAGGGACGAAAACACAAGCACATCTACACAACTACACAACTACACATCTACACATCTACACATCCACATCTACACAACTACACATCCACACATCCACACATCACTCGGTGTCAGGTGAAGAAGGCTCTCAATTATTCATGTGGTTCGGCTTCCAGCTGAACTGTGGGGAACAAACATCAACAGCGCAGGTCAGAGATTCGCTCACTGGCTCACGTTCACCCACAAAAACTGTTGTGCAACAATTTGTTGCCATGTTTGTTTGCGGAGAAGGGGTCCGTGCCCTTTAGGATGAGCAGGGCCTGCTTTTAGTCTATAATGCGCTGTACTTACTCTGCCATGCACCAGTAAGCAGCTTTTTGGACCCAGCCCCCCCCCCCCCCCCCCCCCCCCCCCCCCCCCCCCCCCCCCCCCCCCCCCCCCTCTTGCAAAATTGAGCAGCCAAATAGTTACAATCCCCGGCTCCAGCCCTCTATTAAGGACCTCGCCATCCATGATGCACTGTGATCGCCCGGCATTGTTCAACAGGAAGATGAATTTTTAAGGTCGTGGGCGGCGACACAAAACACGAAGAAGGTAACGGACACAATGACCTGCGAGAGACGTTTGTGTGTCAGTTTTGTCGCTTTTAGAAAATATTACAAAACAATTAAATTGAATGAGACATTTTCATGAATGTAAAATCACGTAAAAGTTTTTTTCCCATTAGCCTTAAATGAGCCCATGAATGAATGTTGACACGAGGAGCGTTCTGCCATGTTTTTACAACAACAGAGGAGGGACTCAAATCTTTTGAGTTGAGGGAAGTCTGCCACAGGTTCTCCTCATGTTCAGAAGGGGGAGGGGATGGATACAACATGCAACTTCACCTGTAGAGGTCACCAAATCTTACACACTGCACCTTTGAATGGAAGCATAAAAATATGCCATTCATCTGCTATTAAAGGTTAAAGGTGCAGTATGTAAGATTTCACCAAATCTTACACACTCCGCCTTAAAATGAGCCCATTAATGTATATTTACATCTCCAGCACAACATCACCTCGAGATATCACTCAATCGTACAGGCTGCACCTTTAAATCATACTTGGCTTAGGGTTCATGCATATTCCAGACATGTCAGAGCCCATTTCCCAAAAATCCACGTCTCAAATGTCTTAAAAGCCCCCAAATCCTCCTTCCCTCTTTTGTTTGCTTCACCCGTTTCCTCCTTTGTAACGGGTTTGTTTGACGAAGGCTGAATAAAAGCTTTCACCTGGATTAACCTCATCATTGCACTGGAGCATCTGCAATATAGCTTTTGTGTCTGTGCTCAAGTCTTTGGGAGAGAACGGACTCAAACCCATTCGAATGCAGAAGCTTAGGAAGCTCTGATTCCATCTCTGGACATTTATCCTCATTTTAAATCTGCAATTTACAATTATCAACACAAACGTGAAACCGAGATCCTCACTCACATCAAACATATATACACGGCACAGGAGAGATGCCGGAGCGAGGGGGCTGCCACAGTCGTCGGGGTTCGGTGCCTTGCTAAAGGGCTCCTCGGCAGTGCTCGGGAGGAGGGGCTGGCACCTCCCCGACTGATCGAACACGTTTCATTGATCATTGCTTCATCCGTTTGCACTGGAGGTTGCCCCTCAGGTGGTCATCAATTATTATGGAAACGGAACTAATATGGAGTGAAGTTGAATCGGGTTGTAAAATGGAACAGCGGCAAAAGTCACGTGGCAGGACAGAGTCTGAAAGGCATTCAGCCACTGATCAGTGGTGGATAATCAATGCATTCTTCAAATGCTACAGTATAAAAAAGCACAGAATCTAAACACAGGTTACACTGAATTTCCAGGCGGCATCATTAGATTTCTCCGTGCAAGAGAGAGAGAGAGAGAGAGAGAGAGAGGGAGAGAGAGAGAGAGAGAGAGAGAGACAGAGACAGAGAGAGACAGAGAGAGAGAGAGAGAGAGAGAGAGAGACAAAGAGAGAGAGAGAAAGAGAGACAGAGAGCGAGAGAGAGAGAGAAAGAGACAGAGAGAGACAGAGAGAGACAGAGAGAGAGAGAAAGAGAGACAGAGAGCGAGAGAGAGAGAAAGAGAGAGAGAGAGAGAGAGACAGAGAGAGAGAGAGAGAGAGAGAGAGAGAGAGAGAGAGAGAGAGAGAGAGAGAGAGAGAGAGAGAGAGAGAGAGAGAGAGAGAGAGAGAGAGAGGACAGTTTGGGGGCTGAGCCTCCTCCACGACATTCATTAGCATAACATCAGGTCTGTGTGGGGGGATTGTGATGCAAACAAGCCGTGATTGGCTCATTCCTCCCCCGACCCATATTTCAATAGGACCCTGCTTCCTATGCGCTGCCTCAACATCTCAGGGGCCGAGAGGTATTTATATAGAGGAGCACCCGCCGCCTCTGATTGGATGAGAGAAAACATTTCGATTACACGCCGCAGATTCCACACGATGACAAAACAGGCCCAATTATGAAATGTAATGTTCAGCGCATTCTGGCAGAGCAGAGCAGGACAGAGTCAAAAAGATCTCTTCTTGAATCAATCTTCCCTCCGACCCTGATTCAGGACTGACATGTTTGAAAAATGACGTATATGAATCCGTGGCTTCTGTTATTGTCTGTCGCCACCTACGACAGGGCAGCACGGCACAGCCATCACTGCGCCCTGTGTGTGTTGTTCATTCGCCTTCACCCGCGGGTGATGACAAAAAAAGCAGCAAACCAGGCAGGTACCTCCTTTTCTTAAAGGTGCAGTGTGTAAGATTTGGAGAAGATGCAAGTTGTATCCATCACCTCAGCCTCACCCTTCAGCTGTCATTGAAACTCAAAAGACAGTCAGTGCGTCCACTTTGGGCAACTGAAAAAACATGGTGGCTCCCACAGAGGGGACGCCCTCCTCAAGTAAATATACATTCATGGGTTCATTTCAGGGTTATGGATTCATTTAGATGAATATAAATTCATGAAAAATGTCGGTATGTACTGTAATTGTTTTGTAATAGAAGTAACAAAAGCGCCGGGATTCTTGCACACCGCACCTTTAAATTACTTTCCTGAATAACTGGACCAAAGTCGGAGGAATGTGGAGACACAGGGAGAACAACAACTCGAGACCAGGAAATAATCCCCGTGTCATAAAGTGCGACTGGTCTGAATAACAAAGGGAATTAGAATTTCCAAACAAAGTGCGACATGCAGGTCGACCGGACTGAGGCCGAAGCATCTGTCAATGAAGCTCTGAAGTGAAAACGAGGCCAGATGTTTATCTCTGGATGTCCACATACGGTGGTTCTCAGCTGGTGTGGGTTCGGGACCCACCGTCACCCCTTAAAGATGAGCCGCAACCCAAACTGAGGAAAATGCCTCCCTTCAAAATAAAAGCACAGTACTACTCTTTCTATCCCGAGCCTCTGAAAATGGTCCTGGTTGAGAATCTATGATTTAAAGGATGTCTTTGTCTACAAGTGTCATTCAAACTCAAAAGATGTTTACTATAAGAACATGGCAGCCTCCACAGAGGGGAACCCACTCCTCATGTCAACACATTCATGGGCTCATTTAAGGGTAAAGGGAAACAACAATACATTTAGGTGATTATAAAATCATGAAAATGCCAGAATGGAATTGTTTTGTAATATTTTAAGTAACAAAATCTTGCACACTGCACTTTTAACGCCAACAGAAGGCAGAGACAGGTTCATGTGACCTCTGCAAAATATTTTTCAATATGCTGATTCACAAATAACAATTTCAGAGGTTGTTTTCAATATTTTAGCAAAATGCAAATGCAGCTTTCTGTCTGCCTGCCTGTCTCTCTCTCCTTCCCTTCCTCTCTCTGTCTCTCTCTCTCTGTCTCTCTCTCTCTCTCTCTCCTTCCCTTCCCCTCTCTCTCTCTCTCTCTCTCTCTCTCTCCTTCCCTTCCTCTCTCCCTCCCTCCTTCCCCTTCCTCCCTGTTATTTGCACCTCAGAACTCTCTCTCTCTCTCTCTCTCTCTCTCTCTCTCTCTCATATTGACACTGCAGAGCGCCCGGCTCACAGCAGCAGTGCGGGGAAGCGAAGCCTCGTTAGAGAGTGAAGGATACCGGTACCTTTCTGAACACAGTATCCGATTGTTTTGAGTACTTTAGTACCACAGTACTTCATAAGTACCTGAATACTGTACATCCTAATCTGGCGCAGGCACACGAGCCCTGGCGGGCGCAAAGGTGCGCACACGCACAGACACACACACACACACACACACACACACACACAGCACTGACTGAGTTTGTGTGCTGTGGCTGCTGCTGTGTATCTCTTCACTCAGACGCTGCTTCCCGCGGCCCCGGCAGAGGCAGGAGTGAAATGACCGTATTGACTCTAAATAGTAACGTGGAATGTCTCAGCTTCCAGAAACAGTTTGTCTGCTGACGGTGACGTTGTTACGGTAATCTGAAGTGTGCGTGCGTCGCCGTTCTCCATTTTATTCTTAGACTTTGACGCGGGCCAAATGTGGCCCACGGGCCATAGTTTGGACCCGAACCCGAACCCTAACCCTGTACCGCACAGTTACTATGTGAATAAGTATATTCACACACGTGGAGAGTGAGACCTGCAGCTAAAACACCTACGTGAGAGAATCAATCGACACAAAACCTAACAAAGCAAATACTAATGAATACGGATGGGTATAGATTAATGCCTAATTAAAAATCTGTTTTGGTTTCTTTGTTGAAGGAGGCAAGGTATCATCTCGCAATTCATTAATTCAACATCAGTCAATATGCAGAGCATCATTGACACACAAACTAATGCATTAATGATTAACCGGGGAACAACAAAACTTCACCAACACAAGCATTCGAAACCACGTCGAGATTCGTAAACACTCTCATTTCACTGGCCACGGTTACATCTGTGAGAAAAACCACAAAATCAATGACAGACCAACTTTAAAGATGCAGTTTGTAAGATTTGGGTCGTTTTTGTCACTGCAAAATAATGACAAACTGATATTTTAATGAATTTATAATCACCTAAATGTTTGATTTTTTTTCCCCATTACCCTTAAATATAGTGTGTATATTTACATGAGGAGCGGGTCCTCTCTACGGGGGCGGCCATATTTTTACAGTGGCCCAGAGTGGACAAACTAAGCAACTGAGGGCCACCATTCCAGTAAATGATTGTTTGGTAATCTCAACCCTCCAAAAACAAGTTACAAAGATGCACTGAAATCTTACACACTGCACCTTTAAAAGGAGAAAATCATCAATAGTTTCAAACTGCATCAACCCTTGAGATGAGTTTCCACAGCCACGTGTTTAAAAGGTGCAGTGTGTAAGATTTGGTGACACCTAGCGGTGCAATTGCATGTTGCATCCCTGACCCTCACCCGTCTGAGCACAAAGGAGAACCTCTGGTCAGTTCTCATTAAAACTCTAATTAGTACGTCCACTCTGAGCGGCTGTAAAAACATGGCGGCCCCCGTCGAGAGGACCCGCTCCTCTGAGGCAAAGGAGGGGAAAAAATGTAGGTGATTACAAATTCATTCAAATGTCCATTTATGGTCCTGTTTTTAGTATTGACAAAAATGAAATCTTACACACTGCACCTTTAAAGTGAGCACTGCTGAAGCTGCGGGGCCTTTCTCCGGTTGTCACTGGGTGTGTGAATCCCGACCGCGCAACACGGCCGTCGAGCACACGGGGACAAATCCCACTGGGCCGTCGCATCACGAGGCCGGTGGAGCGTCAAAGAATCCATAACGTTGTTAAGGATTAATCCACTTGGATCCCAGAGAGTGGGAACAGCTCCGGGAATAACAACCATACAATGAACTGGATTACATCAGTGACTGTCCCTGTGTAACTTCAGAGTCCAACCTCCGCTTCACTCACCGCCGTCAAATATCAGATCTGTTCTGTGGCACCTGCGCAAATCAATTCATCTGATCTGTTTACAATGAAATTATTAGAAATCATTGAAAAAAACAGCTCTTCTCATTTTCAACTGGTGGGTCGCGACCTAAAACGTGGGCTGCGGAACCATTTTGAGCCGTTGACTAGAGAGAAAAAATCCTGTGCTTTTATTTTGAAGGGGATTCTTTTTTTTGTTTTGGGTTTTTTTTTCCTTTTGTTTAAAGGCGCAGTGTGTAAGATTTTAGTCATTTTTTTCCATTAACCTTAAATGAGCTCATAAATGTATGTGAGGAGCGGCTCCTCTCTATGGGGGTCTTCATGTTTTTAACAGAAGCCCAGAGACGACGTACTAAACATATTTTGGTCGAGTTTAAACAACAACTGACCTCTACCACAGGTTGCCGAGAAGTGTAAAGGTGAGGTGATGATACGACATGCAACTTCACCTCTGGATCTCCTCAGATCGTACACGCTGCACCTTTAAATAAAATTGTCCAGGAAAAAAACGAAACATGAAAGTCGTTCCGTCGCACCTGCATTGTTGGGGACCCTCCAGTGAAAATGCTCGGAGACCTGCCATCATATCGAATGAGAACATCCCACCTCATCCCCACATTCTGAAACATGTTTGGGTAAACGTCCCCCTGCAGGCAGGAGGCGTCCTCTGCGTCTGCGGGCGCTCGGCGCGGCGCCTGGGCTCGCCTGCCTCCGGGGGGCTCGCCTGCCTCCGGGGGGCTCGCTGGACCTATTTCTGATGGTAATGGCCACGGGAGCTGCATCCTGTCAGCTGACTGCAGACCCTCAGTAATCAGCTGAGCCCTGATGAATGACAGAAATGCCACTGGCTCCACTTTCTGCCACGGCAAAAAATGCCTCCCCATTTGACCGTCCTCTTTAAACCGCCTCTTTCCTCCATTTCCATCAACAGCCGCAGAACAAGCGCTCGTCACGTTCGTTCGGCCGCTGATGCTGATGCTAAAAATGAAAGTGCGCGTTACTGGGCACAGACGCAGCCCGTGTCTGGACATCATTTCACTGTGGTTTAGATTATTATCACTGAATGATTCACAAGGTTTCAGTGTTTCATTTCTCATGACAGCACAAAGGTATATATTCAGTTTAAAGGTGTGTACGATTTGGTGACATCTAGAGGTGAAGTTGCATGTTGGATCCATCACCTTGCACTCATCCTTCTGAGCATGTAGGAGAATCTATGGTGGACTTCAGTTGTCATTAAAACTCAAAAGATCTTACTATACTATGTCCACTCTGGGCTACTGTAAAAACATGGCGGCCCCCGTAGAGAGGACCAGCTCCTCGTGTAAAGGTGAAAAAACATTTAGGTGATTATAAATTCATGAAAATCTCAGTATGTAACTTTTGTGTAATATTTTTAGATTTGACAAAGATCTTACACACTGCACCTTTAATATTTAGCTTGTGTTAGTGTTAGCTATCCCTTTAAAAGTTTTAACTCCCAAGAAAAGTTATTTTTTTCTTGATTGACTGTTTTTTGTGTTGGCTGGATAAAACACTCTATAAACCAGGAAGTGACTTCTTGAAGAAACCTTAGTCGTCAACTCAAGGATCCATAATCGTACACAAACAACACTGGGCTGCAGTGACTACAACAAATTAACTACTGACTAATTACATAAAACAGCTGGCAAATAATGTGATAATCAATTGATCTGATCGGTTTCAAAAAACAGCCTCTCATCTCGTCACACAGTGATCCTCGATTGGTGGGTTAGAAAAAAGTCCTGTGCTTTTATTTTGAAGGGGACTCTTCTATACACCGGACTGCCATCTATGCACATCCCACATTAGGTGGCGATGATGTCCCGCCAGAGTTTCTTTAAATATGCTAATTGACCACGGTGAAAGTCGACATTTGGCCCGCGGGCACAACGAGGCACAAGAAAATATGGATTTTTTATCAATATCGAGGACAAAAGAGGGTTTGAACCAATCAGACGGCACTGTCTTTTCATTAAGGGGTAAAGGTGGGTTGAGAACCCAAAATATATATATATTTCAGTGTTCATTTATAGCATATTGAGTCCCTCTATTTTAAATGGGAAGGTTTTTTTAAATGGGAAGGTTTTTTTAAATGGGAAGGTTTTTGTGTGTTTTTTTTATTGTTTAAATTGTTTTACAAATAAACATTTTAATTGTTTTACAAACAAACTGCTTGAAATGATAAAAGGTAAAGCTTTTCTATTGTAATCTGGTTTAATAGTTTATATAAAAAAATATGTCAAGATGAATCAATGATGAAACTAGTTTTGCAGTCCCATAACACACATGTTCAAATAATCGTGTTTGTTTTTTTAAGTGAGGACATTAAGAGCCTGTTGTCTGTCCGAGCCACTTCTCGTCTCCAAACGTGATTTACGTGTTTGAGATAAACTGAAGTATTAAATGTTACGTGAATGGACTAAAAAAATACTTTAGCAGAGTAAACAGTTTAAAACCCCATCGGATCAGCTGGAAACTATTCCGAAAAGAGATCATGTTAAAGTATTTATACTTTTCTTGAACAGAGGCCACTAAAAATAAAGGGAATCTAGTTTGACATCTGATTTGAAAAAGAGGCTGTGAGGTCACGTGATTGTGGTGTCGTGGCTAATTTCCAACTCCTTCCTGTGTCTCCACGTCTCCCTCGCCGTGATGACAGGCCAGGTGTTAAGTAGAAGCAGAAGTTCTCACACTCGTCTTAATGACTCAGAAGCAGCGGTGAGGGTCTGAGGGGCGGAGTCAGCGGAACGGGTCAGCCCAATGGATGCAGCAGTGGCGGCGTGGCGTGATTTATAGCAGCGTTCACACCGGCAGAGCCACCGCCTCACACCTCATTTATGAGGAGGCGGGATGAATAATCATTGCAGCACATGTATATGTGTTTTTCACATGCGCACGAAAGGTCTAATCACTCTGAGCTGTGGATGTGATGCGTTTTGAATCTGCGTTTCGCTCAAACGATTAAAGGCGACGTGTGTACGATTGTGGTCACTTTTGTCCTTTTCTACAAATATTATACAACAATAACATACTGATATTTGCATGAATTTATAATCACTTAAATCTATCTGCAGTCTTTAAGATGTCCGTGACCCCCCCCCCCGGAGGAGGACCCCCCCG
>JAFBJT010106347.1:11548-36197 GCA_016785325.1 Chascanopsetta lugubris
AGATGCTGTGTGTAAGAATGATGCCAATTTTGTCACTTCTTATGTTTGGTTAACAAAACGATCAGATACTGACATTTTTATGAGTGTATAATCACCTTGCTTTTACATTACCTTCAAATGAGCCCTGTATATTTACATCGGCAGTGGTTCCACCCTATGGGGGCTGTCATGTTTTCACCATGGTCCACAGTGGATGTACTGGACACCTTTTGATGAGGGCTACCATAGGTTCTCCTGCATGCTCAAAGGGGAAGGGTGAGGTGAAGGATACAACATGCAACTTCACCAATAGATGTCACCAAATCGTACACACTGTACCTTTAAAGCATCTATCCATCCATGTCAATCATTTATTCAAACATATTTATTCATCATAATAAAATAAATGGGCAAATAAATAAATAAAGTGTTCCAAGATTTAAAATTCCCAACGCGGTAACGTAGAAAAGTCCAAAAACCACAGATGTTTACATGACGGACATAAATTATTATGGTCCAACCCGTGTCGTTATTAGTCCATAAATACATAAAGATGTAAAAAGGATGTGAGCACCATAGGACAAAAGGAACCACGCACTCCCACAGATTCAAATATTCCTGTGCCCCCCCCCCCCGCCGATATGAAAGATGTTATTTCCACACCAACACCAGTTCGTATGACGTCACTGGTTCAAATCCAGAAGAGAGGAGTGGGGGGGGGGGCAGGTGTTATGGGGTAGTTTCCCGTCAGTCCTTATGTGAGAGCAACACTACAGGATGGCCGGATGCCAACTCCCACACTCCATGATTCACTCCATTACTTTTCATTTTAAGATTCTCTCACACGTGACAAATGATGCAGCTGGAGACTGAACCTTTTTAGAGCTTCACTGGTGACAGTTGAAGATAGAAGAAATGTTTTGTGACATGCAATACAGCTTTGACTGTTGCCCTTTGAGCCTCAGTCTGCTGTGGCACAGTGGTACTCAGTCATGTGACCGAAACATTTCCCCCAAAACAACAACAAAAATAAACAATGACCCCTTCCTGCTCATACCTGGGAACAGACACTAATCCTATACAGATCACACAGAGTTGCCATCTGGTACAGGTTTCTAATGGACTAATCAAAGGGACCAAACGAGATCACGTGTCTTCAGTTCATTAAAGGTGCAGTGTGTAAGATTTGTTGACATACAGTGGTGAAGTTACATGTTATATCCATCACCTCACCCTTGTGAGCATGCAGGAGAACCAAGGGTAGCCCTCAGTTGTCATTAAAACCTCAAAAAGATGTTTAATATGTCCACTCTGGGCCACTGTAAAAACATGGCGGCCCCCGTAGAGGACCAGCTCCTCATGTAAATATACATTGATGGGTCCATTTGAGGGAAATGGGAACAAAAATACATTGAAGCCATCATGGAAATGTTGGTATGCAATTGTTTTGTAATATTATTTCTTCCAATAGAAGTGACAAAAATGAACGCAATTTTACACACTGGACCTTTAATATACAGGGAACATATACATATACAACTTCTTACTGTTTAATGTTTGTGAGGGACCTCAACTCAAAAAGCGCTGTTTTGAACACCTAATAAATACTCTTCACGAATCAGCAACTTTCCATTTCTTGTCCAATCACCTGAAGCCAGTCAGTCAGTTGCCTCCCCCCTGAGAGCATGAAGCACTCATTGTGTCACTTTCTTTGTGAGTGAGTGAGTGTGACATTATCTTGCAGCGCTCACTCCATTACTTTTGAGCAGGTGTATGGGTTACTGGCACGACGGCGAGTTTGGTTATCCATTTAAGGAGCACTATAGAGTCCTTGCTTTCTGCGTGTGTGAGTGAACACACTTCCTCCTCAAACTGACAGTTTGTCAAGTGTGGTGTGGGCGGGTGTCAGGGCTCCTATAAGAAAAACCGTGGAACTCTGCCGCAAACGTGACGCACGCCACAGATGGCGACGTCGCTTCATCGCTAATTATTCGAATTGATGCTCGGTGCCAACAACAGGCAGAAACGGAGTCAGGTTTAGGCTTTGGTGCCATGCAGGTGACAGGCCTTCGATGGAACGAGTTCAGAGGTGTTGAACGTTTTATACATTTCGATTTCCGTATTTTAGTTCGACACCTCAGGGTAAACAAGTCTTACATGGTCATATGGGATGTTTCTCCATTGGCTCAAGGGGCTACCGAGACAACTGTTAGCTTGCTACAATTATTTTAGCATTAAATGTCGTAATTTCCGTCGCTGACTTTTCCCAACATGATCTGAGCTCACGTGTGACACGGAGGTCGCGTGGCTACAGACGCAATCGACACATTGTAGTCAACTGGCTTGGAATAGGTCACACCTTTGATCATGTTATGGGCGAGGATGATACACGTGCACCATTTCACCACACGTTGAAATGAGGTGGTATGAGATGCATATTTAAATATGGTCTTGAACATGTGAGGGATCAAATATATTCACTGACGAGCACATAAACTATGTAAATAATGCCCCGTCGGCATGCTTTGGTAATTAATTATCATATTTTTTATTAGATGTGTTGTAAATCTAAGATTTACATATCTTGTTCAATTGATACATATGCATGGATATGTAGAAGTAGATATTCATGGTGACACAAAGTGGAATCTATTTATCCATCTAAATATATAACAATAAAAAATGTACTTGTTTACTTTGGTAAAAATGGTGCTGTTTATGCACTCAGTCAAATAAACAATCATACTGTGCATCTATTTGCAGTACATGGACGAGATGGAGGTCAGTATCTTGACCAGGGATATGTAAAGGAGTGCTAGGGAGGCAGGAATTGAACCCCCGACCCTCTGGACAGAGGACACCTCCTTTGACCCCACAGCTACAGTGTTTCCCTGTCCATATTTCTACATTTATTTTCGAAGGCATTTCAAAGTGCATGTGTTAATTGGGTAAGCAGGCTTAAAGGGAAGGTATGTAGGATCCAATGACATCTGCTGGTGAAGTAGCCTTAAGTTAACATTACAAATCAAAGGGCCTTTAATTTGTCCATTGTGGAGCGATGGTAAAAGCATCGTAGTGCAACATGGTGGACCCATTCCTCATGTAGTTATAAAAGGCTCAGTCTAGGTCAATGAAAACAACAATTAGTACATTTAAAAGTGCAGTGTGTAAGAGACAGGTCAATTTGTCACTTCTATCTATAGAAATATAAAACATTTTTTGGGGCATTTTTACAAATGTATAATCACCCAAATGTCTTACTTGCTTTTTACATAACCCTAAAATGAGCCTTTTATTGTATTTACCACCCTATGGAAGCTGCCATGTTTCACGATTGCCCAGAGTGAACATACTAAACATCTTTTGAGCTTTGTTGACAATTGAGGGCTACTTTAGGTTCTCCTACACGCTTCAATGGTAGGTGATGGATACAATATGCAACGTCGCCAGAGGATGTCACCAAATCATACACAGTGTACCTTTAAGTGATTTTGTACTCTTAAAAACACCATTATTGTTGCATCTCTCCCAACAGAAAACCATTTCACCTAAATCCTTCCGAATTGACCTTTAAAAGAGCACAGCAGTGTATTCCTTAACCATCAGTCTCTATTACTGTCCTCCATCGGAACAGCTCCTCCCAGGCAACAACCGATCGGAAGTGATTCAGTCTTTCCATCCAGTTGGTCTGAGCGGAAGAAAAGCATGCTGCTGAAGCCATAAAACGCCAGGCACAAGTACCGGTGCTGCTCCGAGAGGGAATGCGCAGACCATCTTATCTTAGATACCCGACACCTGTGAATACATCATCCAATTATGGCTCTTAGAGCCCAATCTGCCTCCATCTGCGAGCACACTCCCTCCTACATGCAGTTATTGTCGTGAGTGGGTGGTTGCTGAGGTTCCTCTCACTCAAGCAAACGGAGAACTTTTCTCAAACAAAAATGTGACATATGCTGTGGATGAGGTCTGTCATCAGCCTCGGGACTGCCCCACAGGTTCCAGTCCAGAATGAGACTTCATTGTATTGTATCATTCAGGGAGCTTTCAGTGCATTTAGATCAATATTCCTGTTTGTAGAATTAGTGCTGAAAGTAGTTAAAGCCATTCAGATTCAACAGCCTCTGCCCAACAATCATCTTACTCATGATTCATCCTCTATTCTACCACTACTCATCGCAACAAGTTTTTCAGCCACTGCTTTAGAGGCAACACCATCATTAAGGCCCCATTCATGAAAAAATGAATCTCTATACCCAACAAAGAACATGAATTACATCTATTCAACAGCAACCAAAACATCAAAGTATTCGCCTCACTTCAAACACATTGATCAAATGAATTACAATAACTTGCAATCAAGCCGTCTACGAAAGTTAAAGGTCAAAATATTACTTAAAAATGCAAAGTAAATATTGATTTGCAGACACGTCAAGCTCAGGCAGACTTTGCACAGCAACACCCATTAGTCATGATACTATGCTTACATCGCCCTCTGCTGATGAAAACTGGCAAGACGCAGATATGAATTCCAGTTACCAGCATGAATGGACTGATTACTTTAGAAAGAGGAGACAAATTAAGAGTTGTTCACTAGAAAACGTATTTTCTTTGCTGTACAGAAACAAGAGGTGAAACAACAATTCAGGCAATTTATTTCTCTATTAAACAAACACTGTTCTTTCAACAAATACAATAAGGTTTTATTCTTTTCATTCCCCAAAGATCATTTTCACAGTAAGCAGAAGGTGCATTTTGTGGGGTGTTTTTGACAACTGCAGGATTTAATCGTAAAAATCTATAGGTCAGTAGTGACAACAGGGGTGACTCCATGAATGAGCAGTGTTGGCCCTAGGTCTCGACTCAAGAGCTCCACCTGATGGAGGTATGCACAGTAACGGTTCGTGTCTGCAGGTGGGCGTGGCAGATACAGGAAACGCACAGCGGGTTTAGGGTCTCCGTGTCGCACAATCAGGTTATTGACAGCACAGACGTATTCATCAGTCAGCTGAGCCACATTACTGGGGAATGTTTCAAAGCACTCATCCGTTTGAAAGCTCTCCCTCTCTTCGTTCCGATCACACTCGGTCATATTCCTCTTCTCTATTCCTCCTTGTCTCTGCCAGTGTAGCGCCACCACTTGGTCCCACACCACCATCTGCACCCGAGCTGAGATTCTTAGCTTATTCAGCATCACCCTGAGCTTCGTCTCCTCCTGTTCCTGCAGACTGCAACCGGCCTCCACGCACAGGAAGAGGCGGAGCCTCGCCTGATTCCAGGTGCGGGTCTCTTGCAGCACACAAGCAAGCTGCAGGAGGAACAAGGAGCAGGTGTCGACATAACCGTGGCTGTCTGGTCGCAGCAGATTCAGAGGCCACACGTCGACAAAGGGCCTCGTCACGCTTTGGTGACCTGCCATCTTTCTCCCCGTACCCAGGACCTCTTCACGGTTGAACTGATCGAAGTAACGAGCCAAAGTCACATTCTTCCCCATTTTAACAGCATCAGCAATCACTGACACATACTCGTCTACCTGAAGGTCTTTGGGTTCCTCAGTGCCTCGCACACTGGGGAAAAAGGGTGACCGCTGCTCACTCGGGTCTTTGGTTAGGCTGACGGTGTCCAAACCGTAGCCTGTGGACACAACGATTTTACCTTGAAGGTTGTCTTGTGGGGTGCAGTCATCGTAGAAACCCAGAACAATGGTGTTTGGCCTCATTCCACCTGGACGCAAACAAGTATATGGTGACACTTTTTCAGATTACTACATGATTTGAATTCAACAAAAAAAAACAACAACAATATAGCAGTAAGTTAAACCTGCCTACCAAATCCTGTAATGAAAAGCAGGTTCTGAATCCCATGTCGGACAGAATCAGCCAGGGTGAGGTTGACAAACGCCTTGATGTTCAGATGATCAACGAGAGACAGCCAGGATTCATAACAGCTCTGCAGAGGATCAGAGGGCAGCTCGTCTGCAGAGAGAGAGAAGACAAACTCACTTCCTCACAAGGGCAGCATGTGTTTGTTTTTCGACTTATGAGCATTCGAGTGCGAATGTGTGGCACAGTGCAGACATACTATCAAGTCAAATGATCTCCAATTCTAATAACAGAAAATGATATATACACACAAATCAAATTCTTATCTCATATTCTCATCTAAATGTACAATTTGAATCGCCCATAAATGACCTCTGATGTAGCTAAATCATACACACTGTACTTTTAACATTCTTACTGAAAATGCTCGTCTTTCCACATCAGGACCTACCCAACAACCCCAGCTTCACATGTCCCAATACATAAAGGCCGCTCTTCTTCAAGTCATTGATGAAAGTCATGAGACTTGTACAGCTGCGAGGGTTTGCCACCATCAGCAACACCTGGGGCCTCCAGAACTTCACATGGTCTTTGCGCATGTCCAACATCAACAGGTACTTGCGCACCTGATAGAATCAATGAAGAGATAGGTTGTTTTTGGTAACAGTGCTGTGACAATAATGAATGGTTTGTAAACAAAGTACCTGGTGAAAAATGAGTGCCTGGCTGATGAATCCCCAGTTACTGATGGGACCAAAGTAGTGGATCAACATCAGGAGCAGCAGCATAAAGGCAATGCTTCCAAAGGCATAAATGGCATTGATCAGAAACATCATGACCAGGCAGCCAAGGATGCCCAGTGTGCAGGTGTGCCAGGTGAAACAACGAAATGAGGGTCTGTATTTTAAAAAAAGGAAAATGACAAAATGTAAGAAAAATGCTCAGTTATCATTTTGAAAAATCTAACCCACAACACAGCTCTTGGAGTATGACTGTATCCTTACCTGAAATTTGGTGCAGAAGCCCATTCAAGAGCCAAACAGGCCAGATTGACAGCAGCATAGACCAACAGGAAGAAGATTGTCACAATACCAGCTATGGTGTTCAATTTACCTGTAAACAGCACCATCTAGTGGTAGAGAAAAATAAGAATCGCTTGGCTTGTAAAACAAACCACCAAAACAGAAGAGTGATTTAATAGATCAGAGGGTCACGTTTTGCTTTTGTTACAAATGTAAACATTGCTCAGAAAAGTGATAAATGTCTCCATTATATTATAAAAATATATATTGAGCTGAACAGAGTCCATTATTCCTGCATGTCTTTTTCCTCCCTATTTAGTACTGTTACTTTATTTGATAGGGCTCATCCTATTAATCGAAGGAAGGTTTGTTGTCCATTGCCATCAGCTTTAGTTTCTATGAGATGCTTCTGGTTTATTCTGTTGAATATAAATGCATTAACTAGGTTACTTATCAAACACAACAATGGCAAGGAAGAAGCTGGAACACAAGGGAAGTGACATCAGTGTATGACCTGAACAAGCAACCAAGAGATCAGCACCGAGGCCCAGGGATTCCCACGGCGAGATGTTCTCCTTGCCAGCGCCAGAGCGCCACCTGCAGACATTTACAAAAAAGAGCAAAAATCACTGTGTTATTGCTCATCCATTACCTCATCACTAACTGAGTCATCCTGCACTCTGCCGTAAACATGAGCAAGCCATCTGCTGCCAAACCATACTACACAAATTAACATGTCTTCGATGTCAGGATGATAATTAATAACAAATGACAATTCCTCACATTTCAGATAGAAAGGAATTAAACAAGCAATGGACAGCAGGCAATACAAATTCCTAAACTTGTGGGCCAGGACACTAGATAATGAGTCTCACCAAACAGATTGTCTTTGGACAAGGCATACAGGATCCTTGAAGCTCCGATCAGGTTACTCATGGCAGCAGATAAGGTGGAGGAGTAAACACCGACTGTCACCATGGGCGACCAAATATTGATGTCTCCTAAGAAGCTGTAGTCTCTTTGGAGCAGGTGCCTGGGAATGATAGAGCAAGAGGACAAATCTGACAATGTATACAATCAATGAATCTGCAGATGACAGCAACTATATAATAATAATATTTTTATTTTTTAAAGTATGTCCTTAGACGCTACTGCACAGCAGAGAAAGATTTGTGTTTTATTCAATCTCATTAGTTCCAATTCTATACTCGTCTTCATCTGTGAGTGCATGCGTGTCTAACCGATCACAGGTTGAAGCAGCCAACAGACTCAGCAGGTTGTATGTGGTGAAAGTTATGAGGACGGCAGCGAGCGTTCCTCTAGGGATGGCATAACTGGGGTTTTTCAAGTCACCTGTAAACATGACAGACAATCCTTTGAGAAATATCTACTGACACCTTTGGTTGTTGTTGTCAATGGCAAGGTACAAAAACAAACACTCTTTGATCGTGCAACATTGACGTCAATACCATCTTACCCGACATGTTAGAGCCTGCCATGATTCCAGTGCAACCGTTGAACATGACGGCAAATACTGCGGCAAAACTCATCATGGTACCAGTGGTGTAGTCCACTGTGTAACTGGCTGTAATGAGCAACAGGAGGCTTGGTCAGACATACACAGCAGGGTTCACCTGTGCAAACAAGCATCTTCAACAGACCAAAGTCCTGAAACAACTAACCAAATCAGATATTGAATGTTTTTTTTTTTTCCACAGGGTCAAAACACTTTTAAAAACTACTTTAAAAAAAGGTCCATTACATTCATCCCAACAACATGTCTAACACTTACGCAGGAGGTTGCTCTTCAAGGTGTGGAGTCGGAAACCAGTAAAATTGGCAATCGTCAGGCCAGTGCTGTTTGGAGCAGAGTTATCTGGCAGAATCACTCCGACAGGTCCAACAATGAAGAAACTGAGGAAAATGGTCCCAAGGACAGTTATGACTATGATGAAAATGGCAAAGGCAGCTTTGGCATAGATGTTGGCTCCCACCTGTGATGAAAAACATAAAGCGACATATTGCTGTGACACACATATGCATCTTAGTGTGACACTACTTGTACATCTTACTGTGACACTACTTGTACAGACAGTTTGGTCCAACACAAGCCATGGATCTTCATAAAAAAAATTTAAAAAAGAGAGAAAAATATGACATCTCACCAAACAAACAATCAAACACAAGAGGAGCAGAATGGTTCCATAAAGCACAGTCCACCAGTATCCTGAAGGCATCACATGATGAGCATCTGCAAAAGATGCAGCACCATCTACAGAGAGGAAAATAGAGTTATCTCATACAGGTATATTGATGTAATCACACATGCGTGAACGTTCCACTGTGTCTGATTGACCTTACCCTCTGGGACACCAAAGACAGACAGGATAGCCTCAACAAGGCCCAGGACGTACAGGGCACTACCACAGATATTAGCAAAGAAAAACATTATCCCGATGCTTCCGCCAAACTCTGGACCAAGAGCTCGGCTGATCATGTCTAAAAAGACAAGTTGAGGAACCCGAGAATACAGAAACCAAACAGTCTGCAGTCATTTGTGGATAACACAAGGCATGGGGGCAATTTCAATGCTGGGATTTTTTGGTCAATTCTTTTGTCAATACATAAACACACAATTCAGCCTAGAAGGATTATTGCACTCTGCAGAAAAAAAGATACAATAGGCACCTCCAGCCTCTAAGGCCCCGTTGGTGGAGATGGCACACACAGAGAGCACGGTCATGGTGATGATGAAGTAAGCCACCAGGAACATGGTGATAGCTTCATAGAGCCCGGCCTGTCCCACAACAAACCCTGTAAACACAGGAAGGAGTGCTTTTGTTATGAAATCAATGTATTCAAAGTCGGCATTTGTTATATTGCCTGTAGCGAAACAAAATATGTAATTTGTGTTTTCTCATGATATGTTGCATTATTTACATCATATATAACAGACCGAATAAAGCAATGTCAAATAACGTGATTTATAAAATATTAAATGATTAAGCAGTACCCCTTTCTAATTCAGCATTTAAAATGTTGGCTGAAAATAGTAGAACATAAGAAATAAATATAGAAGTACTCTCAAATGTCAACATTTAATCCCCTGAGCTGTTGTACACAACAGTGATGTGGCATCTTTAGGTCTTATGTAGATTGCAGGAAGGCTAAAACACGCCAATGTAGGTGGTGAAATTAAAATGGGAATGTTAACTAATTCACCAAAACTTCTAATTATTGCACTGGGAAAGATAAATACTGAGAAACAAGGTCACTTGACAATGATGAAATTAAACTAAGGTGTCACTCCAAATGAAATGGCTTTCACCTATGAATTAGTTCATTAACTATTGCCTCTTGAAAACCAAGATTTTCCTTAAGTAACATAAGCTTAATTGTGATTTAAAAACCCAGACATATTCACTTTGTTGATAGTGTTCAAGTGTTAAAGCCAGCCACTTGCTCCCACTCACCGATTCGCAGGAACACGACCACGCTGAACATGGACAACATTGTCGGGGTGACAACTCCGAACACCACGCCGAGTTTCTCGGGGGTCCTCTGCTTGTCTCTTTCCGCTTTTGCTCCTCCGCGTTTGGACACAAATGCCGTGTCATGGCCGCTGGCGGTAAGACGGTAATGGAGGAGAGGAGCCTTTTCGGACATATCCGCTTTTACGTCAAAGAACTATATAGCATTCGCTTAAAATCTTCGAACTGCACTTGGTTGCTAACAGCTAGCGACGAGAGGTTCAGCGAACAGTCGCGTACTTCCAAGCTAACGTTAGCATCCTGGGCAGCCAACAGTCACCACTAAAGCTAACAGCCCGACACACCTTGAGCTGCTAATGAGGTTCATACGTTTAGTAATAAGCAGCGAAACGACGTCACTTCCTGTAAGTGGCAGGTGTGGTCACTCATTACTTGATTAGCGTCCGCTTGTTTATGTTTAATGCTATGCTATGTAGCATCAGCATAGCAACAAAAGCACAAGCAAATAACTGACCGAGCTAAACGTGAACTCATATAGCAATACAACCAAAAACAAAGAAATATACAGCATGTATTGTTAAAAGTTACACCACATAAAATCCTTTATTGCACATTATATTGTGAAGGTTTGTGTCATTATAAACAACATTCATGTTACTATGGTGTCATAAAATACGTCATATAGACTATAAGAAAAAGCAATAAATGGGTACATGCTCCAATCCATAACATTTCTAAAATAAAAATATAAAGAAATACGTTGTACAAGTGCAATGAGCGTTAAACATATGCCTCCTAGATTCATACCAGAAAAGTATTGCAATATTTTTGTCTTAATTATTCTTAAATATTAATATATCAGTGTAAAGCAGCCCGCATTATGTATTTTTATCATGTATTTTAATTTAAGTGCAATGTATGTCCTTTAATATAAACATTTTGTACCACTAATTTTCAAAAGCGAGAAACAAATATTTGTATCAGCGCTTTTTGTTTTTGTTGTGGTCATGTGATCAAGCTAGAGATCACTCTCTCATGGGTTCAGTGTTTAGGATTTAGTGGTATCTACTGGTGGAGTTACACATTACAACTAGCTGAACGCCCCTTCTCTTCTGTCTAGAGAATTTGTAATGGTCTGCAAATCATGTAAAAACTCTAAAGGTGCTCTCCGTCTATTATTTGCTACACTAGGTACATTGTGGCGCCTATAGAGTAGCTTTGATGAGATAATTCATTCAGGATTGAGTCTAAAGTCAAGAAAAAATAACTACATTGTGCAGTATATCATAATATTTCAAATTTACTATGATTGTTTTCTGCTGAAATATTCCCCATAATCCTACACACTGTGCCTTTAATGTTCATTTGCTCTTCAATACATATGATAACAGGGAATATGTGGAGTATCTTGCCTGTAATCTATCTACGCATATCACAGGCTTGCAGTCTTTCTACATGCTTAAAATGACTTTCATCACATCCACAGCTTCACATAGAGAGTTTCAAGGAACCCCCCCCCCCCCCCCCGTTAGTCCATGATGCTCATCATATTCTTTGTCGATAGTATAAGTCCTTGTCACTGTCGAGTGCATCTGTCTTCCATGTTCAGCATGAAGGTCTCCAGTTTGCCTGAAATCAGCTGGTTGTATCTCAGCAGGACTGTGCTCAGACTCTGTGACCTTCGAGGAACACAAGACAATGTTGGACTCACCACTGGCCCCTGTCAATCCGAAAAGAAATCATAACTGTGAAGGTGGTTATGAAATGAACACACAATTCCATATTTTGAAATCATATACAGTGTATGAGGATATTATGTAAAACATCGACATACACCCTGTACTCTGGTTTGATTTTTGAGAGCAAGTGTCTCACTAGGAAAGTATGCACTGCTATCTTCTTCTTGTCCTGAGGAAGGAAGTCCCCGGGTCACACAACACAACATAGTCACTGCCATGGCACAGATATTCCCGGGAGACCTACGTTTATGGGAAATCAGGATATTTCCACTCCAGGGGAAATTGAAAAAGAAAGGCCAGGTTCCAGTTGCTATGTGCAAATATTCACGAACATTCTTTTAGCTTTGTTTCTTGTGGTATGTTTGAGTGCGAGTGCCAACGGCTAGCGAGCAATGTCTCGGTAAATTGTACGTCAAAAGTACAAATGAAAAGTGATACATGTACGTTTCATTGACACTAAATCTTTCAATTTAAATGTCAACGTGCAGCGGGGACATCCAAAATAGAAGTTGTGTCAATCACAGCATGTGCTGTTCTCGTGACAGCGTCTTACGTTGAGCTGAAGATGCGTGAGGATGACAAGGTAGTTGTTGGCGTTATTTTCCAATCTCTGCAGCAGGGAGGCACCACATCCAGACACACTCAGGGACCTCTCAACCTCCACACCTTCGATAAGGAGCCTCAAGGATGCAACAATGTCCCCTCTCCTTTCCTGGTGCTGCGGCAACACATATAAATAGAAACAGACTGTAAAAGAAGACTGACCACGTGTATCTAAAAAGCGTCTCACGACTGTACATTGGTGGAGGATTTCATAGGACTCATACATGCGCCGACATACTGATTTGTTTTCCCAGGATGCAACATGAAGCTCTGTGCAGGGCAGCTGAATCGGTGCGGAAAGGGTGGCGACGCCACCGCAGCCACTCTGCCCAAGGACGAGACATGGAAAAGAGGTGACAGGAGCCAGACAATCAGGTGAGCTACAGAGAGACAGATGGGAGACTACAGGTAGCAACCGACACAACAGCACACACACACACACACACACACACACACACATTTGGGGAGCGTTTGATTCTAACTCACGAGTGCACTCTCCATTTCTGCCACAATATTCAAAACCCTCCTGGCGGTTCGATTGCACACAAAGTCGATGGGTTTGGTCTCAGCATCCAGCACCTCAGAGGCTACCATACAGAGGAGCAGGAGTCCTGCGCAGAACACAGACACGAGGCGGCCCCCCGTCAGTTTGTTCAAGTCATCAAACCACGAATCGTCCTCATGATTAGTGGAGGCCCGCTACTCACTGCTTAAAGCCATGCCCTGCTCGGCCTCTCCCGATGAGTCCACATTTGTTCCATTAAGAAATCCGCCAGGTAGAAAACGCCTCGTGCGCTGCCATGTACAGGTGCCGAGTGTCCTTTCTGTCGTCTCACCACTTCTCATTCAGTGGTGGGAAGTGCGAGTGTTTGTTATCTGGCCCCCGAGAGCAGGATCCGCTCCGACTTCCCCACAGCGCAGCATAACAAAGTAGGCTTCAGAGCGTGGTAGCATTTCATTGATACTGTCCAGGATCATTTTGCCTTTTCGGGGTTGTCTTTCATAATGTTTAGCCCGACGGGGTTTTGTGCCAAGTTAATGATTTATGATTGTGAAAGACTCGATTTGCACAGCTGACACGATATGGCAAGAGCTAGGAGGGTGTTTACTTTTGACAAGCTTTGCTCTGGCTAATAGTGAGAGCATGAGTCATTCACAAAAGTGATGTGAGAGGGAACCATGCACTTCACCCACACTCAACGTGGGTGTACCTGGTGTGCCTGATGACTAATCGGCCTATGTTGCACATGCATCGTACGTGCCATTTGTCCTGGACACCCAGACACCTGTCCTGTCATTGTTATTATATCATCTATATTGGTTTAAAGGTTTGTTTTCATAGATTTTAGTGATTCTTTTCTCCATTTCCAAGTGTAATCTGGAAATGCATCCTGGTGTTTCCATTTGTTTACAGTCACCTTAATGTATATAGTGTTGTGTATAGCCTTGGAATGAGCAGTTTTTAACAGTAGCCCAGAATAAACAAACTAAACACCTTCTGAGTTTTAATGAAGACTAAAGACTTACGTTCTAGAGAGCTATTAAAGGTGCAGTGTGTCATTTTTGTCACTTCTGATTGTAGAAAAAAAATTACAAAAACAATTACATTCTGATATTTTCCTGAATTTATAATCACCTAAATGTGTTATCATTAAGCTTCAGCGAACCCATTAATGTATAGTTACATGATGAGCAGGTCCTCCACGGAGGCTCCCATGTTTTTACAGTAGCCCAGAGTGGACGCACCACTATCTCTAGAGATGCTTGGATAGATAAGGATGAGGTGAGGGATGCAGCATGCAACTTCACCACTCGATGTCACCCGATCTTACACACCCCACACCTCGGCCAGAAGTGAACGATGTTTACCCGGATACTACATGAAACCATCTGGGTGTAATGTTAGGGGGCCGCAGCTGGAGGACGTGGTGACGCACCAATTCAATTGGCATGTGGAGGGGTGGAGTGAGGGCGTGTGTGTGTGTGTGTGGGGGGGGGGGGGGGGGGGGGGGGGGGGGGGGGGGGGGAGAAAGCATAGGGGGAATGCACCATATATCCTCATGTCACGCCCCCCCCCCCCCCCCTCGCAATCACCTCTGCCTGGACACTGACGGAGCCCCTGCCCTCTTCAATTTGCGCCGGAGCTGTCCACTGTGCGTCATGATCAAGACGCATGACACCCGACAATGGACCTTGGAGTGTGTGTGTGTGTGTGTGTGTGTGTGTGTGTGTGTGTGTGTCACATTCAAAAAAAAAAAAAAAAAGGGGGGGCTCTCTCTGGGGGGGGGGGAGCCGGAGAGATGCGGGGAAACGATGAGCGCTTGAATTCTGAACACGTGTTCTCCCCCCTTCACCTCTATCTCTGCAGACAATCCCGCGCCGCCGCTAATTAAGACGAATGTGCGCCACGGCTCCGCGCACAACGAGCGGGGCGCCTGGATTGGTTTGTCCGCACACGGGGAGAGAGCTGCGGGCCACGGCACTGACTGTATACCCGCATTGCATCACGGACACGACACCCGCTACCCCGCTGTCTCCCTCCCACTTCATCCGGAGCCGATGAGGAGACGGGAGCGTCTCGTCTCCAGACTTTCTCTGACTCGCTGTGCCCCCCCCCCAACCACCCCCCCCCCCCCCAACACGACCCCCACACCCCCCTACCCCCCTTCCATGCAGCGGCTGCCTCCTGCGCTCGCTCCCGGTCCCCATCGCCAGCTCCGGAGGAAGCGCGACGCGCCGCAATTACGCGCCGCGTTGGCAACTTTGACGCGGTGCTAAGAGGACTGCGCGGCGGCGGCGGCAACGGCGGCAACGGCGGCGGCGGCAGGCCGATCTATGGGATGGACTGAGTTGAATTGTGATCCCCTCCGCATCCCGATCGCACCGTCGAAACCTCGAAAGAGTTGGAGGCAACCTGTAGCTGCGTCTCCCCATTTCAGGCATCACCATCCTGCTGCTGCGAGGGCGCGATGAAGGGACGCAGCTGACGGCTCTGGATCCTGAGCTCCAGGAGGAGAGAGGCGAGACGAACAGGAGGAGAGCATCCCCAGGGGTAAACGTGAGTATGCCGCGTCCCGACCGGATGGATCGCTGTCTCCGTTCGCTGCGATCCAGACGGAGTATCCACACAACTTTGTCCATATCGAGCTCAAGGGTAATTGAAGGTCTGAGTGGGTTGTGGCGTATTTGCTGGTTGCCTGATGTCATGTTCTGGCAGTTTTCATTCAGACTGAGACGTTTTCATTTTTAACTGTCAACGCTTAAAGGGGCAGCGCGTACGGCTTGGTGACATCTAGAGGTGAAGTTCCATAATGTATCCAACACCTCACCAACACCATTATGGCAGCCCTCAGTTGTCATTCAAACTCAAAAGATGTTTAATACACCCACTTTTACTACTGTAAAAACGTGGTGCACCCCCCCCCCCCCCCCCCCCCCCCCCCCCCCCAAAAAAAACCCCCCCCCCAGCCCACCTCATGTAAATATACATTAATGGGCTCATTTAAGGGTAATGGGAAAAAAAAAAAAAATTTAATCACCCAAATGTTTGTGAATTATTGTAAAATGATTTCTGGTAATCTGTGTGATTTGCATTTTTATTGCAACTCAAAGTTCAGGGGTATTTTATTGAAATCAGGCTGATGGTTGTAAAATAAACTGCACTTCACCTCCTGTCCAGGGGTGGTGGTAAAACCAAGCTGAAGGCCTGTTGATTGGTTCGCATAAGGCTAACTCAGCGTACTAGATATTTGGAGCGTCGCTGGTCCGACCCACTGCGACCGTTATGGTCCTTCAGCTGCGTGAAGTCTTGTTTCTTTAACTTCTTGCAGAACTGGTTTGGGTGTGCGCGCTACATTTAGCACCACCAGCTTGTCGGCTAGTTTCCCAGACAACCGGTTATTTAGAGTCGCCGACTCAAAGTCCTGCTGAACTTCTTCTCCGGCAAATGTTCAAAAGAGTCCAGATCTTGTCGTCCGCCCACTTTTCATGCATTCGCTTCTTTTACCCCATTTGTCAAAAGACAAAGTTTGTAGAAAAGAAATAAAGAAGATTACATGATCGGACGTACGGCACACTACAAGTTTATCGCGCGGGTGCTTTTGGTGGCGACACAGCCAAGCTTTTCCAAAGTTCCTCCCATAATGAGAAAAGTTCACGCGGTTCAAAAGGGCCACATAGCGGAATCAAGGTCTTTGAGGTTTAGAGCAAATGAAAGCACATTTGATGATGATCTCGTAGTTATGCTTGTGCAAAAACTGAGATTTCAAAAGACAAGACAACCCTCTGTCCTATCAAGGACACCAGACATGCAGATGAGTGCTGACCTCCATGCAGAGGTGGATGTTGTGTGTGTGTGTGTGTGTGTGTGTGTGTGAATCCTGTGGAGATGGAGAGATGTGGGTCAGTGTGCTGGTGCTCGGGGCTGCAGAGCACCCAGTTCCTCCGCTGCCGGGGCCACGGTACCTCTACCTCTGCCTGTCTGTGGCTGCCGGCTCTCTGTTCAAATGAAGGTGCGTGGTGACTCTCTCACAGGGGAGGGGTTCTGATGTGACGACAGGTCGTGTGCCCAAGTTGCATGTGAATCTGAGGCGCATGAATAATGACCTTTGTGATGGAGAGTGTGTTTGGGCAAAAAAAAAATCCCACAGCGGTCCCATGGGCCCGTTCACTCCAGTCAGTGCCTGCGGTCCAGCACTTTGAACCGGTTGCCGTGCCGACAGCCAGCCAGTCAGCTGTCGACCCGCACAGGTCTGTTTCATCCGTCAGCCTGTCGTGGGTTTGCTCGTCTTATGTGCTACCGATCCCTTTCTTTCATATTCAGATTCACGCGGGCCAGCAAACGGTTAAATCCCTCAACATGATACCATCAGATTGGGCCACAGCTTTGAAACAATGTGAGAAATGGACAGTTTGATGTTGCTTTAGAAAATCCTGAACCCTCTGAATATACGGTCCAACTGAATGTCCATTGGCTGATTTTTGGCTCATGATGAAGCAGCAGTAGATCCTTGGAACAGTGACTGTCTCTCAGGTGTGAGTCTCTCTTGGCAAAACATCTATCAGTGCAATAGATGTTACGGCCATCTTTATCGAGAAAGCCTTCGGTGAAAGCTCAAAGAGGTGAGATCACAGTATGAAGGTGTCATCCAAGGAGAAGAAGGGACCTGAGAGTGTAAACAAACTTCAGATTTGAGAGCATGGCTACACTTTTGACTAATTAAAGGGGAAAAGCAACACTAATTGTGCTTTCAGACATGCACTGATCTAGAAGCCACGAAGCCACGCCCTCAAATACGCACAATTTCAAACGCTGATAAAATAAAAACTAGCAAGTTAGAAAAAAAATCCCCCCCCCCGTGCAGTTGTCACAGAAAAAAATGCGACTGACTGAAAAAACGTAGTTTGTACCAGGCCTAATTCACGTTTAACTCAGCTGTAATTTAACCATTCTAACATGGGAGTCTATGGGGATTTGCTCCCTCCCCCAGTGGCCACTCTTTGAACTGCAAGTTGTTTCACTTCCTATTGTGCTTCATCCATCTGTA
The DNA here is from genome assembly GCA_016785325.1 of Chascanopsetta lugubris. Lineage (NCBI taxonomy): Eukaryota > Metazoa > Chordata > Actinopteri > Pleuronectiformes > Bothidae > Chascanopsetta > Chascanopsetta lugubris. The sequence continues at coordinate 29,751 of JAFBJT010106347.1, forward strand.
GTGGATGTTGCCCCTCGGTTAGAATTCAAGAGGAAGATGTCAAAGTGACATGGAAGAAACATTTTGGCTTGTGATGCTGAGACTCGATAAAGCCAGACAGGCCGGAACCCTGGTATTAACATGCTTAAAGAGAAAGCCCTCATTTCCTCTGCAGAATTTAAACATCATTAGCCGCCTCCTGCTCTGCTAAGTGCTCATCTGAACACTCCAGGGGTCTGCCCTTTTTAAGAAGGTAGGGAACCTGGACCTCCTGTGAAATGTTCTCGAGGTCGTATCCTTTGAAAACAGGGACAAAATGTAAAGCACTGAAACATTCAGGCCTTTACATTTTCCTCACACTGTCCCTCATCTTAAAAAAATCCATCACTCAGTAAATCCTCACATTTTATGTTTTCCCTTCAGGGCCAGGATTTTTATTGCTTCCACGCTTCAAAGAGTCACGGTGTCATTGTCACTCTGGTTCACTTTGCACCAGCGGGGGATGTAAAGAAGGCGTCACAGGGCTTACACCCAACCCACAGTCTGTGTGTATCCTTCATAACTTGTGGAAACAGTAAAAAGCATCTTGATTAAAAACAAAAAAAATTAATAATGAAAGCACCAATGTTGGCTAAGCTTTAAAAAGCAATGCTATTAACGAGGGTCATTTGAGTGGGCATTAAGTGGAAATACACATCCACACACACCATTGGTGTCTGTCTCACAGGGCTGTTCATTTTCACCCAGGGCCACATCAGCTTTATGGTTGCTCTCAGTGAGCCGGTTTTAACTGTGGGACTAAATGTGATTACTACTTAACATGTTGTAAAATAACCGTCTTCATACTTGATGATCATTTATTCACGTTACAAATATTGGACGTGCAAATGCAAAAAATGTAAACACACTGAATATATTGCTACACGTAAAAAGTGGCACGTGTAATTCTCGAGAGTTCCTGGGAAATGTATGCGTTCGACTTTTATTTTCAGACAGTCACATGCCTGTCAGCTCTCGCAGGCCACATAATATGACCTTGCGGGCCACATTTGGCCCGCGGGCCACGGGTTTGACACATGTGCTGGAGCACAATATAATACAGGGAGAAAAAATGACCCATCATTTCACTCCAGACCAAACGCCACGATTGGACGTACCTGTGGACAGCGCTGAAATAGAGTCAATAGCCAGAGGTTGACGAGTTAGTGAGTTGCATATGACGTAGTCGGCGTCAGCGGCGCTGTCCTCCCGGCGCTGTCTCCTCCGCTCAGCCTCAACCAATAGCAAGGCAGAGCCCGTCCGTGTGCTCTGAGGGTGTAGCTGTCACACGAGAGCCGATTTCTACGGCCAGGTGCGTCTTTTAAAACTGCAGTTTGCTTTTGTTTACTTTTACAGCATTACTGATGTCACACGAAGGAGCTCCCTAAACTACACCAGACGACCACCAGGTGGCAATCAAGACATTTTGGCTTCACTTTCAGAGAGCTGCCGCTGCCCATCTTCCCTGGCAGTGTCGAACAACAGATAGATCATGAGTCATTTCTTTTGAAGCACTGCCCTTCAAATCTGACCATGATTACGATAACAGTCATCACCATCATCATCATCGTCATCATCATCATCATCATCATCACTCCTGCATTAAAATGTGGCCGGACTCCATTTGGTCCTTTACACGCAGACGCGCAGGCGACATCAGCCTGATGGTGAGCAGGTCCGGTGGAACTCCGGAGGGACACAGCAGCTCGGTGAGCGTGCTGCAGGAGGGAGGCGGTGTTTTGCAGTCAAGCCGCACAAGCAGTACTGCCGGAGCCTCATCCGGCAGCTCCTGCTCTCATCTGGCGCACACACACACACACACAAGCGCGTACACACACACACACACACACACACACACACACACACACACTGTAGGCGGCGGCTGCGCGCTACATCACACCAGACTGCTCGCTTTCAGGAACCTGTTACACATGTGATGGCAACCTACAGCCGCACCGCCACCACCTCCACCACCTCCACCACCTCCACCACCTCCTCCTCCTCCTCCTCCACTAGGGATTATCAGCTACAGTCTCATTTGGGCGCCTTAAATGAGGATATGGACGCAATGGTGAAGGACAAGGCTGAGAACCGCACGCTCCAGTACCAGCAAACTTTGGTGAGTTGAGCGTGAGGTCGAGGTTTCCAGTCACGTATGGGACTGTCACGGGTGTGCGCACGGCTGGAGGATCGAGCTGCAGCTGCTGCTCCCCCAACTGTGTCCTGTCCGAGCACATCGGGGTATCTCTCTCTCTCTCTCTCTCTCTCTCTCTCTCTCTCTCTCTCTCTCTCTCTCTCTCTCTCTCTCTCTCTCTCTCTGATTTCGGCCGTTCATCGCATCCACGGATCAATATGGTCTTAGGATGCCGGCGTGTCTCCCTCTCCCCTGTCCCTCTTCGCCCTCCGCTCATTCACGTTGATCCACAGGTGTTGCATCACTCTCCTCATAATTCATTCAAGCGTTCAAACCCTGTCTGATGAATGTGTCCAGAATGCCCACATCACATTTAGGGGCAGGCGTTATTAAGAAACGCCCTGCTCCCGGCGCTCTCTTGGTTTTTCCCCCCTCACGTTCCCCGGCTCCCTCATCTCCTCCACTTCTCTCTTTACGGATCTTGCGCCTCCTCGTGCCTCCTCGTGTCATCCTCCCCTCCAAACGTGGAATGTTCCTGAGCCTTAATTGCCTCATGCGCTGGTCCCCTCCCACATTCATGCCGTCACAGGAGTGACAGTGACACCCTCGGGTACTTCACTCTGGGCTATCTATTTATCTACTGTCCCATTAAAGGGACACAGGCCGGTAGATGCGCAAGCTGGCGGTCACAGCCACCGGATGGACGCGCGCGTCCACCCTGATGCGTACGTCTGCGCTCATCTCCTCTCAGGCTCGTGCAGCCTGACGTCCGCCTGTTGGGCCCCGGCCATACAGAGAAGGCTGGCCGCTCCTCGCGAGCGCGTGACGATCAATTCGGCGCCTCGTGTCTCAGTGTAAAGATCGATGGTAATGTAAAATGGCACTCGCGTCTCCGGGGATGGCAACTCGCTGTGTTTTCCTCCTCCCGTCTTCTCTGATCCTCTGACCACGGCTCCAAGATCAATGGCTCGTTCATTCACTCCCGGCGTACGAGTCCATTAGCGCAAAAATAGGCCGTGAGCGTATGCGTTCAAATGCACATGCGAGCATTAGGAGTGGCGGCGGCGTTTGTCAAACACCAGCCTCAGGACAATGTTCCCTCAGACACCTGAATGATACGTAGATATCAAACCACAACTCTTCAAAGGTGCAGCGTCTGAGATTTGGTGGCATCTAGAGGTGAAGTTGCACGTTGTATCCGTCACCTCACTCTCACTCTTCTGAGCATGGGGGAGAACCTGTGGTCGACTTCAGCTGCCATGAAAACTCGATAGATGTTTGGTACGACCACTTACGCTGTACAAACATGGCGGCCCCCACAGAGAGGACGCCCCTCCTCATGTAAATTGACATTAATGTGCTCATTTCAGGGTCATGGAAAAAGTAAAGCTTTGAGTAGAATATAAATGAATGGACACGTCGGTGTGAAATTGTTTCGTAATATTTTTAGAGGTGACAAAGATGACCAAAATCTTAACACACTGGACCTTTAAGAAGAGATGAATGACTTCACACGAGGGGTCGCTGGTGTAGTGCTGCAGTCTATAATTAGATTCCATCGTTGACAAAGCGGATCCTCTGTGTTTGAGAGTTGGCCATCAGCGTCGTTCAGAGGATTTTTAGCCGTCATTCCTTTGCAGGGAATTCTCCTGCAGGACGCAGCAGATGACACGGAGTTGATAGAGGAAGAATTTGCCTGATACCTTTTCCTCAGAAGCAGCAGAGACAATTGCCTCCTTGTCCTCAGCTGCTGAAAATGCAATCTCTGTACATTTCTGGCAACAATCTCTTCGCCGAGTCAGCAGCTGACCGACTGTCACGTTAAACTGAGAGAGTGGAACAGGAATAAATGTAATTTATGGCGGCTCCTGTTTCATAATCAGCGAGAGAATCCATTAGTTTAAATGTGGTGTGTCATAAACGTATGAAAGTTACGATCCTAAATGGCCTAACAACTGCATGATTTATGTAATGACATTGCAATTGGACATGATTACATTTACTGTTGAGGAAATTCATCCACATTGAAAACAATTGACGTGGATATGAGATCTGATATCCTCAGCCCCACCGTGGCCTCTCTGAACTTGGAACCATAAAGCAGGGAGTTATTTATAGACATTAAGATTCCCATGGAACTAGAAGTCAGGCTTTAGTTATCTCTGCAAGGGAGGTTTGATGTTGACACCAGGACAGATTTCAACAGAACTTGGTGGAAGGACTCGGAATGCGTCACGAAGGAATCCATTAAAATTCAAAGCTGAAACAGTTATTTATAGTTTCTCCAACACTGTGAGATCAAATATTTCAAAGGGCCAGAAGATGTTACGTTTAAATGATGTTGAGTGAAAAATCACTTGAATGCACAAATCCCATGAATGTCCTCAGAATGATCAGCTCATGGCGCCTTATGGATGCTGCCATTTTTGCAACGTCATGTTTTTACAGTCGCCCCGAATTCATAGCCCTTGAGTTTGATCTTTCCCTGAAGGCCACCGTAGGGTCTCATGTGCGCCTTCAGGAGATGGGTGAGGTGCCGGGTGTTCAGCTGCGACAATCCTCACCCATCAGATGCCACTAAATCCCCAATGAAACAGCGGTGTCGAACTCATTTCAGTTCAGGGTCCACTAACGACCCGCCTTTGATCTCAAGTTGGCCGGACCAGCAAAGTGATAGCGTAACGCCGCGACATCAACCTCTCACATCAAAGCAGACACACACTCTACTACTTCTACTCTCCAACTCACCGACACAGACTCCCCGAGTATCCCAGAATAGTAAGTGTCACAACATCGTGCTGGGCTGGATTGGACCCTCTGGCGAGCCAGTTCTGGCCCATGGGCTGTACCTTTGTTCGATTTTTCTCAGAGAATCTTTAAAGGTGCAGTGTAGGATGTAAGCTTGGGTGACATCTAGTGGTGAAGTTGCATGTTGTATCCGTTACCTCACCCACACCTTTCTGAACATGCAGGAGAACTTATGGTAGACTTCCGTTGTCATTGAAACTCAGAGGATGGTTAGTGTGTCCACTCTGGGCTACCGTAAAAACATGGCGGCCCCCGTGGAGAGGACCCGCTCCGCATGTAAATATACATTCATGGACTCATTTAAGGGTCGTGGGAACAAAGATACATTTAGATCCTTATGACGATGTCGGTATGTAATTGTTTTGTAATATTTCTTTCGGCCAGTAGAAGTGACAAAAACGACCCAAATCGTACACACCGCCCCTTTAAAGGATAGAGAACGTGGCACAGCTTGAATCAATTCAAGTGGATGTGTGCGCTCGACTGAGTGCCATATTTTATTTGTTTTTTTGTCTTCGCTGCAGTCGCTGTTGTCTTTACCTGAGCGCAGCGGCTGTCAATTAGAGACCAACCACGGTGTCGTACGTGGGTCAGAGGCATCTACTCTAGCTCTCACTCGCAATGCATGCTGGGACGGCAGGCGGAGGCCTACACCCGCCTCGCTGCCATTTCACGGCATGAGGGGATGGGGCCGCGGTGGATCCGAGCAGGGGTTCGTCCAGGAGCTGGAGGCAGATGGCGTTTGCGGCGACTCGGTGTCAGAGTGTTGCAGACCTCCATCTGAGGCCTTTCAAAGACTCTTCTTCGGCGCGGTGTGGGAGTCGTGGATGCGTCACAGTTGTTGCGCGCGCGCACGTGTTCTCTCCGCGCAGAGGCGTGGGTACGTTTGCAGCGTGTGCGTTTTGGATCGGTGGCGCGTTGCCTCTCTCCCATTCAAGTGCTGTCAGACTTTTTTGAACCCGGCCGCTCAGAAGTGCGCGTGGGAGGGTTTGTGCCGTACCCACTCGCGCGGACTGCACCTGCCCCGCGCGCTGCATTGAACGCGCCGGGTCTTTCCATTAGCGCAGATGTTAGAAACAGCATGTTCAGGTCCTGGCAGCAGCAGCAGGAGGCTTTGGGGGTTTTGATTTCTTGAGTTCTTAATATTATTTTTTTTTCACTCCTCTCTCTACACTGCTGCAGTGATCGAAGTCACCTGAAGAGGAAACTGCTACCCTCACCCCGCCGCCTCTCCCTCCCGCTCCCCCCCCCCCCCCCCCCCCACACACACACACACACACCGCCCCCCCACCCCCACCCCCCTCCACGGCCGTTACAGGGCACTGCAGCACCACAGAAACAATCCATAGCACACAACATGCTGCTGGTCTGTCTGGATGTGCACGAGTGATCATGACACACCATTTGCAACATTCAACTCTCACTCTCCCCCAATGTGCCTGCAGCAATACCACAACACCTACAGCAGCGCAGGACAGAGATGGATG
>JAFBJT010106348.1:0-24360 GCA_016785325.1 Chascanopsetta lugubris
CCAACCTGCCGCTGAAAGACTTCCCAGGTATTGACGAGTCCTCTCTGAATCGCATATCAGACATTGAATCATTTTTCCACTGACACAATGAACGCTATCTGTCAGATTCGTGTTTTTTTTTTTTTTGGGCACAAGACTCAGGCAAATGGAACAAGACATCAAAATGAAAGCAAAGGAAGGAATGTCAACCTCATGTTATCGTGTGCTTGCAAAATGATACACAATGACCCCAAGATCTGTTCTAACAGGACCACAACAGACTAATCCAATTCATGAAAATGTAATTTTGTTGTGTTGTAGGAATTGAGACATTTGAGGGGAAATACTTACACAGTTGGGACTACAAAGGACCTGAGGACATGTACGGGAAGACAGTGGTGGTCATTGGCATCGGTAACTCAGGAAGTGACATCGCGGTTGAGGGCAGTCGAGTCGCTGAGAAGGTGATGTTGTATTGTACATTCCATCTCTGAATGAATCGCGCCGTATCACACATGCTCACGCAGGCTGTGTTTCCCCGTCGTGGCACAGATGTATCTGAGCTCTCGTCGCGGCGCCTGGGTGATTCGGCAGGTTTCAGACAACGGGGTGCCTGTGGACATGAAGTACAATACGCGTTTTGTCCACATCTTGTTCCAACTGCTCCCCATCAATTTCCTCAACTGGATCACCGAGAAGACGCTCAACGCCATGTACGACCACACCATGTACGCGCTCAAACCCAAGCACAGGTGAGCGCTGACTCACACCCTTGCAAAAAAAAAAAAAGGTCATGAGTGTGTTTTACTTCATCGCAGTATAAGTTACTCTCTATCGTTCAGACAACGTATGCAAGTTCAAGAAAGCAGCAAGGCTTGCTTGAGTTTCTCAAAGATGTTTCACCCGCAGAGGAACGGGAGAAGCCTCACGAATGCGAGATGAAACGTCTCGGAGAATCCTCAACCACGTCAAAATGGCCTTTATACGCCTCTGGATGACTAAAGTGGTCACAGACTCTTGTTTGTCACCGTCATCAGAGTAACTCCGCCCACTGTTCGACCTTCTTCTCAGGTTCTTCGATCAGATCCCAGTGATCAACGACGATCTGCCCATGAAGATCCTGTCTGGGGCTGTTACTCTCAAAGCCAATGTGAAAGAGATCCGTGGCTCCACTGTGGTCTTTGACGACGACACGTTTGTAGAAAAGGTCTCCCAGTTGGTTCCTCTCGTGCACACCCATGATTTTCTCATTCTTTATATTATCACCAACGTCCTTCTTCGTTGTTACAGGTGGACATGATTGTATTCGCCACAGGATACAATTATGATTTCCCTTATTTGCCAAAGAGTGCTATGTACAGGTCGGGTCACCGGGTGGGTCTGTATAAGCACATTTTCCCTCCCAACCTGGAGCACCAGACTCTGGCCGTTGTTGGTTTCATCCATGCTTTTGGAGCCATCATGCCACAGGCTGAACTGCAAGCCCGCTGGGTTGCACGCGTTTTTAAAGGTGAGGCTACATGTAGAATAGAATAGAATAGAATGCCTTTATTGTCATTATACACAATGTACAACGAGATTGAAGGACACCTCTGGTGGTGCTAAGAGGGAAACAACAGGGCTACCCTAAATATAAAGTCTATAAAAATAAGATTAAAAATAATAAAAAATAAAATAGGATCTGTGGATACATCTAACATACTTACAGCAGGAGCACGTGGTACAATGTACATACAATACAATACACACTGTACACGGTGCAGCAGAGTGGCTCTAATATAAATATATTGCACTGAAAAATGTGAATTGGTGATAATTGAATATGTCATTCGGTTCATCAGCTGCCCCGTTCTCCCCTTTGTTTGTTTACACTTCAGGTCTTAAAAAGCTGCCATCGAACCAGGCCATGATCAAGGCTATTGAGCGGGACACCAAGGACATTGAGAAACAGTAAATCCTCCCGTTTTCATTCACCTCAGTCACGCTGTCACCAGTTTTGCCTAATTCATGATCTCTGCAGTGAGAGGATCAGATAGATAGTCACATCTGCATTATCAAAGCTGCATTAATATTCGATTGAACAAGGACTGTATATTGAATTCATTCTTTAATGAGTCATTCTCTTCTGGTTGTTCCTCCCTTAAGCTATATCGTATCAAAGCTGACGCCCCTGCAAGTGGACTTTGTTTCTTACATGGACGACTTGGCACAAGAGGTTGGAGTTCTGCCAAGTCTCCTCTGGCTCTTCTTCACAGACTACCCTCTGTTTAAGAGGGTCTTCTGGGGACCCATCACAGCCTACCAGTATCGCCTGACTGGGCCTGGGAAGTGGGACGGGGCCCGCAAAGCAATCTTCACCCAGTTCGACCGCATGCTCCAGCCCCTGAAAACCAGAAAGGTCTGAAATCAACGCCACATTCACTCCAGTCTTTTGGGCATTATTCTAACATAATGTACAGTTTCTAAATCGTAAACAAACATTGTGCATTCCAGCCCGCAGAGCAAGAACCGTCCGGTACTGGTCGTCTTTTTAAGCTGAGCCTGACCCTCGTGGTGGGAGGGGCCGCTGCCTACTATGTCCATGTGCGCGAGCCAACCATCGTGCCTACTCTCATGTCTAAGATCTACCCACAGACAGTGTAACCCTCCACAGGCTGCTGCCCTCTGTGTGTCTGGTGTGTTTCGGGGTCCAATATATTGATGTCATGTAGTGGTGAGTAATGAATTGTCTGGTCAAATAAGGAATGTTGAGTCAGACATTGTTTCATTCAGCATATAAAGTTGAAATCAAAGGCATCTGAGAACAATCAAAGTAGCACAGAGCACCATCAGATGTACCGAATAAGTATAAATACACCACATGTGTCAAACTTCAGAGTTTAAAGGCATATGATGGTGCAAAACTAAAAATCTGAAGCAAACATTCTCCATGAGCTCTAGTTAATTACACCGGCCTCTTTTTATGTGTAGTAATATATTCAGTGTATTTACATTTTCACATGTATGCATATACAATATTTGAAACTTTAATAAATGATCATGAAGTATGAAAATCCTAATGCTAATGTGACCCTCTGTGAAAATGAGTTGACGCCCCTGAAATACAGTGAAACACAATCCAAGCCAATATCAACAATCCTAGATGGCCCCGAAAAATCTGGTGAGTTGTATGGGGGTCTTACATATTGAAACCACCAGATGTCACTGTAGCTACACTGCAATGAATTAATGCACAGCAAATTGTGGCACTACTGAAATCTCACGAGATTACAGGAGATTCACGATGGTGGAACAAACAACACAGCACAGTCCAGTTAGTTGTCCAGTTTTTCAATTTATTAAAAACCTTTAAAACATAACCAACGGGTTAGAATGTTAGATGTTAGAAGGGCACCCCCACCACCAGATCCCCCCCCCCCCCCCCACCTCCGGAAGTCCCAACACAAAGAGAACAGCTTAAGTAAAAGTAGTGAGACAGCCAGAGTGAGAGTGTGACTGGCACCAGAGAGAGCTTCCATCTGTCCGAGACTCCCCTCTCTCGTGATTGGTCAGGTCCACACACAGGAAACGTACCACTCCCAAGTCACCTGCTCAGGGTAAAGAGGGTCGAGGGCAACAAACAGACAGGAGAGGGAGACAAACACTCACACAATGAGCACAACACACACACACACACACACACACACACACACACACACACACACACACAGAACGAATGTGGGAGGAGTGGTCAGCTTTTTTATTTGTTTTGCAAAATGTCTTGGTCAAAGTGCACGGACACTGGCATTTACCTTCACAGAGTTTTTACACACGAAAGACGCGCGACGATGTTGTTCAGTTCACGCGGTCCTTATCCGCCCTCACACACACAACACGTTATTTGTACATGTTGAAATCCCTGCTGTGTAGGAAATGGATTGTAGCTTTGCAGTTCGACTTTACGTTGAACGCACCGTGTTGTGACGTCACTCCGCGCGGAGGGGCACCTCTCACTTTCTTCCGGGGGACCTGGGACTAGTTCTGCGGACGCGGGTTTCCGCCTGCTGTGTTCGGGGTCTCACGTGAGGGCTGCGCACTGCTCCAAGTTTCCGGTAAGTTTCCTGATTGAGTTGTTTACGAACCTCTGCCTGTCTGAACGTCTGGTTTACAGTCAGATTTGAAGTTTACCTCCGACACATGACTTACTGATAAATTCCTTTGTTTTACATTGAATCAGATCAGTTGACATTTGCGAATGTGGGGGGACAAAAGCAGCTGCAGACGTGTCTCTCATTCAGTCCTTGTTTTATCCGAAGTGATGGGACGACGGGTGGCAGTGATTGGAGCAGGCGTCTCAGGTCTGATCTGTACCAAGATCTGCGTGGAGGAGGGTCTGGAGCCCGTTTGCTTTGAAAGCAGCAATGATATCGGCGGCCTGTGGAGAGTTAAGGTGAGTGGAGACTGGAACAGTTGGCCTTTAGCGGCTGGAGGAGGCATCAGACAAAGCAGAAGTCGAGGCAGCGTCGGAGATTAGCGAGACATGGATGGTTTATTCACCGTGAGCGCGTTACAGCAGAGTAGTGACACAACGGGACCGAGGGGCAGCATCCACACCGACAGACCACAACTGGCACCTTAAGTACTGTTGGCTGAGCCCTCCCAATTGGTCTTGATCAGTTGCAGGGATTGCCTCTAAATCCCGAACTGCACCCAGAGCTGCTCCCTGACGAAAAACACATACATGCATTTACAAGCATCATTTATACAATGACGTCAATAAATCCTATCCCTGTATCTCATTAAATATCCCCACACAAACACCCAATTATAACCAAACACCCAATTAACCAAACGACCAACACCCCTCCTCCTATCTATCCCCTTGGTCTCGCCCCCGGAACATTTATTCCGCACCTGTTCCCCCCCTCCGGACTCTTTGGACCCGAACACCTTGGGAGAGACACAACCAGACAGGTCAGTGCAACACCACACACACACACACACACACACACACACAAACAACATTACCACATTCCAAACCACAGACACATCGCTACACCGCACCGACACTTAATACAACTACCCTGCAGCGTGATTCATTCAGTACTTAAACAGGCTTGTCACGTCTCGCGAATGACGCCGCTACATCCGCCAGTTAACAACTTCCACCACCCTCCGGTGAACAGTTTGCATCAATGTTCCAATTATTGACCTAGAGATGGCGTCCAATATGTGATCCGTGTGCTGTGTGAAATTACAATAAAAGTGCCGATGATGTTTAAAATGCCCGTGCCGTTATTGAAGTGTCCGTCTGTTGTGTCGTTGTGGTTTTTGAATAAATGTTGGAACAAATCTGAACCTGTCTCTTTACTCAGACAGTATAAATTAGAGCTCTCAAATACAGCCCCGACCGCGCCTCTTTTGGACAAGACTATTTTAGGAAAAACAGAGGCGTCCACGTTGTTGGTATAAAAGAGCAGAGTTCGTAGGTGCTCATTGCACTTGACAAGGACTCGAGGATCAAGGTAAGAAGAGAAATATTTCGGGGATATTATAACTGAATGCAGGTTTTAGTGTCATTACATTGTCATGTAGAAATTATTGAAGGGCTACAATGTGATGCATGTCACATAACTGTAACTGCATTGGTGCGAGCTCTATACTAGTCTTTGCATTTTAGAATGGAGAGGCTGGCATTGTTTTCTGCAATTATGATATTTTAAAAGATTTTAAATATCATGGGACTCCCCCATGTTCACCTTCATTGATACTAGTGGTTTAGGTTTGGGTAAATGCCATACTGTACCAAGATCTGCGTGGAGGAGGGTCTGGAGCCCGTTTGCTTTGAAAGCAGCAATGATATCGGCGGCCTGTGGAGAGTTAAGGTGAGTGGAGACTGTAACAGTTGGCCTTTAGCGGCTGGAGGAGGCATCGGACAAAGCAGAAGTCGAGCCTTTCTTAAACTGGGATTGTTTTAGGCCTCTGTTCTGCAAATCGGTAACATTTGTACTCATCAAATCATTGCGCGTGTGCAGGCGCATCTTTTTGAGTGTGAGTGAATGGGAAGCCGCATATCTTACGTGGGTTCCTTAACAGTTACAGCAAAACATGAATTTAAGATTTTATTTCATCGAACAATTTTTATAATCGATTTTTTCCCAGTCGAGTAATCGTTTCAGCTATTATCACTCTATTGTTTGTTGGCACTGGTGCCTCCCCATATTTTACTTTGTGTCCACAGGAGTCTCCTGAGCCGGAGCGAGCCAACATCTATCACTCATTGGTGGCCAACACTTCCAAAGAGATGATGAGTCTCAGTGACTTTCCCGTCCCGGCCGACTACCCAAACTATATGCTCCACTCTCAGCTTCTCCAGTACTTCAGGCTCTATGCTGAACACTTTGGCCTGCTCAGATACGTCAAGTTCCAGGTTGTTAACCACACTTATCTGCGCACAAAGCGATGGTACTGTGCATGAAGACTCTTTAACATTTTCAATGTGATTCAGAGCACAGTGACGAGCGTCTCTCAGAGAGCAGACGACTCTGCGTCTGGTCAGTGGGACGTCGTGACTCTAAACGGGGACGGAGAGGAGGAGAGGCAAGTCTTTGATGCGGTTCTGGTGTGTTCTGGTCCTTACACTCATCCGACATCACCGCAGTCAAGTTTTCCAGGCCAGTCGACAAACTCTCGCTGTATCCGCCACACAGAGCTGCAAGGGTGACGCATTTTCAACCTGGACATTCTCATCACGCTGGCTACCTCAGCAAAAAGTCAATGGACTTGGATTTTTAATGATTGCCCACAATCTGCTCCTGTAAAGAATACAACTCGAGGTTTCATTCATGTTTTGCAAAATCGTGGTTACTATTTTACACCGTTCTGATGTTACACATAAAGGTGATTGTCAGAGGTAAAAAGCCCAAGGGTTCTTTGTCATCACGAAGGAGAATGTAACCACAGGTTGTAAAAGCATCAACATGGACTGACAAATTACAAATCTATATAAATGATTTCCATTTATATTTATATTGGCTTGTGTTAACGGCAGACCTCATTCAAGGCCTGTGACTGAAAAGCCATGTTGACTCTGAAATGCAGAAACTGGGAGTGTAGGTGAGCCACGTTATTCCAGCTTTGAAGGTTCATTCCTGCAGCACTACTTTATGAGGTCAACTCTCACATAAGATATCACAGACATTTAAGAATGAAATTGTAGGATTGTAATTTGTTTTTCTTCTCTACTGCACCACCTGTGTTCCTGCAGGCATTGGAACTTTTGCTGGAAGGTGTTTTCATAGCTGGGAATATAAAGATGCAGACGGCCTCAGAGGAAAGAGAGTGTTGGTGGTTGGCTTTGGGAATTCAGCCGGGGACATCGCTGTGGAGATAAGTAGATCTGCTGCAAAGGTGAGGAGGAGACTTCCTCTCTAATCCCTCAGCTTTTACATCGGGTACTGGAACACTTCATCAAATACATGTTTGCTTGAGACACATTTTTAATAATACCGTAGACTCAAAGGTGCAGTGCGTAAGATTTCGGGCAAGAATTTTTGGTCATTTCTAAATATATTACAGGACAATTAAATACTGACCTTTTTATGAATTTATATTCACCAAAATGCCTCTTCGTTGTTAGTGAATGGGTGTTATTATCCTGGTATATTCATCTATTAGTTTTCAGGATTTAGCAAAAAAAGAGTGGGTGGACTATCACGAAGCCTGGTGATTGGGTGCAATTAAGGTTATGAACAACAATCTAATGCATTCTGGTGAAGATTAGAATAATAGAATAGAATAGAATAGAATACCTTTATTGTCATTATACACAATGTACAACGAGATTGAAGGACAACTCTGGTGGTGCTAAGGGGGAAAACAACAGGGGTACCCTAAATATAAAGTCTATAAAAATTAAATAAAAAGTAATAAAAAATAAAATAGGATCTGTCGAAAGAAGTCAGATCAAATTCACTTGTCTTGTAATCTCTCTGACAGACATTTCTCAGCACACGACAAGGAGGCTGGGTTGTTGGCAGGATGTCCACCAATGGCCTGCCTTTGGACATGATGCATATCTCCAGATACATAGACATCCTCAAACAGTTTGTCCCCAAAAGTCTGATCAACTGGTCCATAGAAAGAAAGCTGAACCACAGATATGACCACAGACTGTACTGCCTGAGGCCCAAACACAGGTAATACCTTTTCACCCTTGCTGTTCTCTCTGCCTTGTCATTCCAAATGTCCTGATAACCATATTTTACTTTCAAAGGAAACACATTCATTGTGACACAATCTATATATCACAACAAACACGTTTTTTTGTTTGTTTGTTGTTGTTTTTTTCATTCCATCCTCATCCCCATGCCCGTTCACAGAGTAGTTGACGGAACCATCTTGATTAATGACGATCTCCCTGGCCGGATCCTTCAGGGGGCTATAGTCCTCAAGTCTGACCTGAAAGAGTTTGTGGGAACAGGAGTCGTGTTTGAGGACGGCACAGTGGAGGAGAACATTGATGCTGTGATCTTCTGTACTGGTTATAAAGGAACATTCCCATTCCTGCCTCCAGCTCTGTCTGGTGGGACCGATGAAGAGTTGACATTGTACAAGTAAGCGCACGACGTAAAATGTACTGTAAAGATAGAGCGTAACATTCTCATCATGCAGTTATATAGTTCAATGTCGCCAACAAGTCACAGACATGTCATGGAGGAGTGGGCAACATATCGGCGCTGTCGAGTGAACCCGAATCATACACACAGCAATCTGGTGGTTGAACCTTGAGAATTCAGTCTTAAGTTCATGCTTCTGCGTTAAAGGTGCAGTGTGTACGATTTGGTGACCTCTTGAGGTGAAGTCGCAGGTTGTATCCGTCACCTCACCCCTCTGAACAAGCAGGAGAACTTAGACTTCAGCTGTCGTTAAAACTCAAACTATAGCAGCCTCCATCGCGAGGACCCCCTCCTCATGTAAATACACATTAGTGGGTAAATGGTCGCACATTAAACAGATAATATTGCACACCCAGCGCTCACGTGTGCAGATCCTAATCGTTTACAATGTTTCAGGAGAATGTTCCCTCCGTCTCTACAACACCCCACACTGGCCTTCATGGCATTTCTCCAACTACAAGGTCCAATCATGCCCACAGTAGAAATGCAGGCACGATGGGCTGCGAAGGTCATTTCAGGTAAAGACAACAGCTTTACACACACACACACACACACACACACACACACTGTGTTAATGAGCAGGGCGTGTCACTGACTGCTGTTTGTCTTAAAGGTTCGAGGCGTCTTCCATCTCAGGAGAAAATGCTGGAAGTCATTGAGTCTGATAGGAAGATATTCTTGAAACGGTAAAGATCGTCGACATCGTGGCTTTAGTTGCCCTCTCTGATTTTTTCGAAACCTTTAAAAGTGACTCCTTCTACTCTTTCTTTTGTATTCTGTTTTGATCCCCCTGCCAATTTCCTAAGCAGTGATTCTTATCGAATGACACATATTTTGTTCAATTGCTTGCATTCGTGTAATCACTGTTATTTTCATATATTGCTCATCTAGTGTATCTGTTCAAATGGACGGGGTGTAAGGATAAAGCGAGAAGGATCTATTGGCAGAAATTGTATGTAGCCCTCAGCCTTTAGGAACTTCACCAGGAGCAGGTCCTTCATATGGACGTGGCCATGCTGCATCAGCGTATTTTACAGTAGCCCAGTATTGACAAACTAGACACTTATACGGTTCTGATGATGACTGAACAGTGATGGTTCATGGGGATAGGATACAGAACGGCAAAAAAGTGGCCAAATCTGTCGCGTAGAACCACGTGGTTCGAATATATTTTTCACCATAAGCTATTATCAAGACAAAGATGTCCGTAAGTGTAAATCACTGTATAATTCTTCTCGATGTTCGTCAGCTACCTAGTACAATTACTTCTTGGCTCTAGCCAGTTGTCTATTCAGATTTCTATATGTTTAAATGAAGGGCCATCAGAGCCACGGGGCTCGTGAGAAGACACCATGCTCTCTGGTTTGTACAATGTGGAAATAAATAACAAGGAAGTTGGACTTTTCAGTGCCTCATGAAACAGCAGATTTCATAGGTACCCGCTCTACCCAGTACTTATAATAATTCCAGGTGACTGAGGGTCACATTGTTATAAATTATGTTTAACACTTATGTATGTGCACTACTCAGACACATCTCCAATGTAAAGTCAAACAAGTAAGCTGGACAGTTTGTGAGATACGTCTTTCAGCTACTGACAAATGTTTGTGGAGTTCGAATGTGAACGACTGATCTCCTTTGCGTTGTGTTCTCAGTTCCTCCTGCCCGAGCCAGGCGGCTCTTAAGGTTGACTACATCCCATATGTAGATTTCATGGCCAAGGAGGTTGGTCGAGTTTGCTTTGCGCTCAACTCTTGATATATCAAAGACACATCCGTGTAACGTGTATATTGCAATTACAGGTCGGAGTTCGTCCGAACTTTCTGACTCTCCTCCTCAGAGACCCCGTGCTCTGGGCAAAGGTCCTTTTTGGTCCCTTCACTCCGTATCAGTTCCGCCTCACTGGACCCCGACGGTGGGCTGGAGCCCGACACGCCATCCTCACCCAGTGGGAGCGGGTTGCCCAGCCTTTCAAAACCCGAGCGCTGCCAGAGCCAGAGACTGGGATGTTAGTCCCCTCCCTCCGTGGGCTGCTCACATTTGGAGGAAGTGTGATCATGTTTATGCTTTTCTCTCAGAATCTGATCCCCGTGCTGCCGGGCGCAGCTCAGATACTGGAGATAGGCAAGACTTTTCTCGGGGAAACCTGGTTTACAGAATGAAACACATGAACTGATACCGAGAGGCCTCTAGACGGAACCATGTAGCTCACTGCCGTGCCCATGCGCCTGTGGATGGGCCAGTTCCCTTTTTATAGGGAGGACATTTATGTCATTTTGATCAATCCGTGTGCTAAACGACCAGGGCTCACTGTGAAGCTCTGGTTAAGATAAGCTAATCCTTTATTAGTCCAACATTGGGGACGTTTGCAATCGTTTTATTAATGGCATGATTAAATTGCATAATCCCTGATGGGTTGGTCCATTTTTGGCCATGAACCCGGCAGGACGGTATTTCTGACCAGATCCAAACTTAAAATGACACAAACATGCAGCAGCTTTTGTCCTCTTGCCTCTTCTCCCATGCTCACCAGAATATAACGTGGCTTGACCCCACCTCCATTGAAACAGAACACCAACTCCGCCCATGTCCCCACATGTAAAACTGTACCTGCAGGTTTCAGTAATGTGCTCCCATCCCCTCCCTATTACCCGGTGCCACCTTTCAAGTTCGTACTCATTCCTTTACCCTAAATATCCTCAAGACCAAGTGGTGTCTATTTTTTTTCAGACAAGGCTGTCGCGTTATCTAGTAAGTTTACGGATCATTTGATCGATGTAGAGAACTTCAGATAGATTTCGAATATGACGATATTCTGGATCTGAAACTCAGTCTGGTCACAGTCCTGCATTCTGCTCTCCCCCCCCCCCCCCCCCCCCCCCCCCCCCCCCCCCCCTCCCCCCCCCCCCCCCCCCCGCTCTCTGCTCCACTCAGCCTATCAGTCACAACCACCTCATCACAGACTCTTCTGACACGGCTGCCCCTCATGCCAGCCAATCAGCCCCCACAGTTTATATTCACCCTCTCCACACGCTGGCAGATTTTAACTTTCAATGCAGTTCTCTCCAGCGATCCCTTGCCTCACTTCCCGGTTTCGACCTCGCCTGTTCCTGACAACCCCCCCCCCGATTCACCTGTCCCTGATAACCCAACCTTGCTCTCTGTTTGCTCTGTTCAAGCTTCAGTAAAGTCTCGAACTCTCTTCTGCAGTCCTGTCTGTTTTGTGCTGCGGTTGGGTCCGTACACACAACCCATTACAAGTCCCCTTCCTCCTGCCAAGTATGACCCACATTGACACACATAATCCGGCCAACAAGGTGATAGATTTAACTGAGAAAGTATTGGGCTGTGTCTAAACACTGACAGAAAAAAAAAGTAATTTCACACAAAAAAAGTTTTGAAGTGCACCTTTAAAATGTGGACAGTTACGGTTTAAACCATTAACCACTGAGGTGAAGTTTCAACTCCTCGGTGTTCCTCTTTATATGTAACCGGTCACTTCACAGTTCACAGAACTTCATGGAACCGCCCACTACAAGCCTCCTATAATGCCTTATATACCGTATATGGACTCAAATCTGAAATTAAACTTAAAGGCCCAGTGCATAAAATGTAGGGGATTCTTTAAAAAAAAAAAATCTTGGTAGAAATCAAATGTTTAATTATTACTTGGATATTTGAACGAGTGTGTGGTATCCTTGATGTTATGTTCATTGCCTTAACATGAGCCTTTTAGACCCAGACGACCGGATTAGCAGTAGAAGATGACTTGACATGACATGGATCCTATTTCTGGAGACCAAGGGTGATGTGAGGGGTACTTACCTGCAAAATGCAACTTCACCACGTGCTGTCACTAGATTATTGGCATCGGACCTTTTAAACGTGCATTTAGATGGATGCAAATCACATACTGTAAGTTTATACAATGCACCTTTAATACGTGGATAGTAATGATTCACCCCCCATTAACTATTGAGGTGATAGTTTAACTCCTGTGTTCCACTGCGTGTTGAAATGCTCACTCCGCAGTTAATCAATAACATTGTGAGTTTAAAAAGACCGTAAACACAAGTGCTGTGACTTGAAAAATGGTAATGAGCAAGACACAGACACAGCCGGGGGAGTGTTGTTATGTAATTGAATATTACTATTTAACAGAAGTTGACGTTTTCTGTGATTTGTTTTAACCCAATTGCTAAAGACCATGTAGAAAACATTGCTCGGCCGAAACCGGAAGTGAGGAGGAGAACGTCGTCCGGAGCTCGCAGCAAATTGTGATGAACATCCGGGACTGAGAAGTTAAAGCATGCTTACCACCCCCCGCCCCCAAACAAAAAAAAAAACAAATTGCCCCCGGCTCATCCCCGATGCCCCTCCTCACTGCCAGTTACGTTGCTCGCGCAGCTGCCCCCACTCACATTACTTAAGGAACCACTGGAAAAAGTAATTGAACACGAGCTCAGAGGAGAAGAGGTGCTGAAAGAAAAGGGTTCCCCAGCTCAGACGTCATCGGTAAGAAAGCAAAGCAACCCCCACGGACACGGCACATTTCTCACCCTACCGGTAAGATTACCTTTATTAATCCCCATGAAGGGGAAATTCAATTTTTTATCCCTCTACTTTTCATTTTTACACGCATTGTTTGTTTGTTTGTTTGTTTGTTTTACATGCTTGACATTGCAGTAACATGGAGTTATTGAGACACACAAATACACACACACACACACCAAACACAATCATGCACAAGGGAAGGGACCACTCAATGAGCCCACCATTGTATATGTATATGAAGATTGGGACCTCTCCACGGGGCCACCATGTTTTTACAGTAGCCCAGAGTGAAGTCTACCATAGGTTCTCAAACCTAAACGTTTTTTTTTTTTTTTTTGTAAACCACGTATACCCGTTGACATCAGCACTGTATATTGCACAGTGTCACGTTTCCCTCCAAATTATTTCAGGTCTTACTTTACTATTCCACTCTCGGTGTTGGGCTATATGATCTCCTTAGGTAAGAGCGCCCCACCCCAAGAAAAACAACAACAACAACAACATGTTGAAACAGAACAAGATTATAGGAGCTGTTCGATTGCCACCCACCTCCCCCGCCTCCACACGCTGGGCTGTCCTTGGGCAAAACACGTTGTCTCACGTACTTGTAGATACACAGTATGCAAATAGATAATCACAGACTATTTCCCACGTCACAGTACAAAATGACTCATCCAATTGCCTCTTCTACTCCTTTCCGCCAGCCTTGTTTCCTCCCCACCATGGTTCAGAAGGTGGCTGTGATTGGTGCAGGACCTTCAGGTCTGACCAGCATCAAGGCCTGTTTAGATGAAGGTCTGGAGCCCACGTGTTTTGAGAGCAGCCATGATATCGGAGGTCTGTGGAGATTTAAGGTGAGGGACACGGCTTTCAACCCATATTGATTAGGCCAACCCATTTAACCTCCACTACATCAGTGATTCTCAGTTGGTGGGAACATGTTTTCAGTGGGTCGCAAGCCTTTGATTGAGGAAAAAAAAAGTCCCTTTGTGCTTTTAGTTTGAAAGGGATCATGTGTTAGAGTGCCCTCTATTCACACGCCTTAACAGTAGGTAGCAATGATGCCCTGTAGTGATAATAGCTCATGCCAACAGATGGAAGAAAACCAGCAATTGACCATGGCAAGGGTACGCAGGTACAGCACAGACGTCATAAAATGTGTTTTCTCTGATATTAGCATCATACTGCACCATCTTTTCATTAAAGTAATCAGAGAAGTTTAAAATTTGCGTTGCAGCTTGTCATTAAGGGATGTTGGTGGGTCCTGAAACCAGACCAGTTGAGAACCACTGCTCGACATCTTCTACTACAACAATGGTCCTATAAGAAGAAGAAGAGAGGTTTAGGTTATATATCTTAAAGGAGACCTATTGTGCCCATTTAAGGGGCTCTCTATTTGTTCTTTAGCCTGTATTATGATGATAAACGGTATTTATAGTCTCAGAAACGCTTTGGTATTTTTAAATGAGCCCCTTTCAAAGTCAGGCATTCCTTGTGAGAGTCAAACGCGGGATTTTGCCTCTACCCCCCCACCCTCCTGAAACGTCACCATCTCCTGATTGGCTCAGTAGGCGATCCCAGATTGTCTGAAAATGCAGGCTAGTCCTGCCTTCTAAGCAATATGTACGAGCCAGAATGGCCTTTGAAGCGTACAATCAAACTGACATGATTACAGATACTAGACGAGATACGAGACGAGATACTAGACCGCTGGGTTCAAAGTCCCGCTGTGCTATGACATGTTAGCCTGAGCTAGCTAATTCCACCGGTTTGCCTCTTTTTTTGGAGATACCAAGCCTTCGGAACAGGGTCCAGCTTGTCTCGGTTCGGTCCATTGCCTTTATGTTCTGTACGGCCCATTTATCCCTGTGTTTGTGCCTCGGTCTCTGCAGCAGTGTGTCTACATGACGACAAACTACAATCATGGCGCCGTCGGCCCACAATTGCGAGATCACGTGCCCTTTGGAGCCGTATAGTTAGGTTGAAGAGTGCTGCTGTTTGATTGACATCCTCGAGTGCAGACAGACACACCCACTTAATCGAATGACCTCATTAACGTATCTGTGTTGCAAAGCGCGATGTTGACTTCTCCTGCTGAGGCTGCCACCGTTTTTGTTAAATTACTCAAACATGCGTTTGGGTCATTTTAGAGGGTTTCAACCAGCTTATTTATGATACTTCTACACCATAACAGTGTGTTTAACTCCAAAAGTGAGGAAAACCAAAATAGGTCCCCTTTAAACATTTATGATAATGTCAACAACGAGCCTACCCTGTTGGTGGTGCTGTGTAATGAATATAAGGCTTGGTAGCAGGTCTGCCTCCCATGACAGCTACAACTCTACAGTGGCATTTATACTTTGCATGTCTTAGGCTTGAACCAACTCTCCACTTATACTATGATGATATAATAAAAAAAAAAAAACAATCAAAAAAAGCATATTGAGTATGAAATAGTTAATCGGGCGTATACTCGTGGGCCGAGTATCTGCAGTACGTGCAACAATATGGCTTGAATTTTATTTATCAATTATCTTTGAACAGGCCAAGGGCATGATTTTGATCACTGTGATAGTTGTGTCAATTTTATGTCACACAAAGCAGAGAAGTGAATTTTGTGTCCCATCGTAAAAATCTCACAGGAGACTGCAGAGCCTGGACGAGCCAACATCTACCAATCAGTGGTCATCAATAGCTCCAAAGAGATGATGTCGTTCAGTGACTTCCCTCCTCCCGCGGAGCTACCCAACAACATGCACCACTCGGAGGTGCTGCTGTATCTACGTCTCTATGCACAGGAATTCAGTCTGCTGCGACACATACGCTTCCAGGTCAGTGGTCCAGTGGAGGAATGTCATAAAATAAGACATCTGTTTTTTGACCAATCAGCCTCTTCAGACCGGGCATTTTTCTGCTGGGCGAAAACGTCTTTGTCCAACTGGTTTTCACTCCTCTCTCACATAGAAACGAAGAGGATTTTTTTTTTGTCGCCAACTCATGTTTTTATTCGTATTTTTTTAATGTCCCCTCGACTAGAGGGGGCATATAATGTCATGTAAAATAAGAATGTTTTTCACATAATAATAATCAGGTATATGCCCTAAACATCTGGAAATGGATGTCTGCATATTTGTGGGTATGAATGTACAGCATGTGTCCCCTGTCATGACACAACCCGCTCCTTACTGCTGCCACTATCTGCAACCGGTACTCCATGAACCTTTTTTTTTTGAGTGTATGACTCTTAATTCTCACCTATATATATTCCTCAGTCGGATTACAAATAAATAGTTATTTCATGCTCGTTTGGTTCAAAGCAATAACATAAGTGTGTTGTCTGTGTGCATGTGTGTGTCAGACAACAGTGCTCAGTGTGAGGCAAACGCCAGACTTTAATGTGACAGGCCGATGGGAGGTAGAGACGGAGAGCGATGGCCGTCCGAAGGAGACCAGTGTGTTTGATGCAGTGATCGTCTGCACTGGACACTACACGCAGCCTCATCTGCCACTCAAAGACTTCACGGGTAACTATCAATCAACAGACACGGAAAGTCACTTCAAACACAATGTGGCTCTTGCTTCGTCTCCAGAATCCTCACTGAGTGCTCTTTAAAGGTGCGGTGTGTGTGTGTGTGTGTGTGAGATTTGGTGAAATTTAGGGTTTGAAGTTGCATGTTGTACCCATCACATCACCCTCACCCTTCCAAGCATGCCGGAGAACCTATGGTAGACTTTAGTTGACATTAAAACTCAAAAGATGTTGAGTGCGTCCTCTCTGTACTGTAAAAAAAACAAACAAAAAAAAACAAACATGGGAGCCACCGTAGAGAGGACCCGCTCCTGATGTAAGCATATGTTAATGAGCTCATTTTAGGGTAGTGGGAAAGAATAATACATTTAGGTGATTATGAAAATGTCCATGTGTAATTGTTTTGTAATCTTTTTTTTTTTTTCTACCTACAGAAGTGACAAAATTAACCAAAATTGTGCACACTACACCTTTAAACCGAATGGTAACAAATAACCTGTGAGAAGTAAAGCTGATGAACTGTTGTCTGTCTTCTCGTTTGATGACAGGCATTGAAAGCTTTGAAGGGAGACGTCTTCACTCCTGGGAATACCGCAGTGCTGAAGGGATGCAGGGGAAAAGAGTGCTGGTGATCGGGTTGGGGAACTGTGGAGGTGATATTGCCGTTGATATCAGTAGAGTTGCGGAGAAGGTACGGCACTACTTTTTTTATTTTATTATTTATTTTTTTATTTTTTTATAGGTGTTATATTGATCACAAATAGAGCAGGGCCAATTTATTATCATCTTTTATTCTATTGGTTTAAAGTACAGAGACGATAAGCATACGAAGATTCTCTTTCCACGATGTGACCTGATCTCCAGGTCTACCTCAGCACCAGGAGCGGCGCATGGGTGGTCAGCCGCGTCGGACCGGGCGGATATCCAGCTGATCTCGTTGGGACCTCTCGAATGGATTGGATGATCGGGAAGCTCTTCCCCTCGTGGACCAACGGGATACTGGAGAAGAAGCTGAATGAATCGTTTGACCACTCGCTATACGGCCTCAAACCAAAACATAGGTATCAACATACTCCATATATACATGGATTTCATGGCATCGTCAATGTCCAGAGAATATTTTCAATTGCAAAAAAACAGGATTTCGGTCCAAGGAGTGCGTGTGTTTATATCGGCAGATTCTTTGCACGGATTCCTTTAGTAAACGATGAGCTGCCGGCTCGGATCATTGCGGGTCGTGTTCAGGTGAAACCAAATGTGGAGGAGTTCAGTGGTTCCAGTGTGCGCTTTATTGATGGAAGCAGCATCAGTGAGGTTTGTTGAAGTTCATTTGTTTCTATACTGGATCACCATATTTTATAAGCCTGACCCGTATCACAGGATATAAGAGAGTAGTCATGTATATCATGTTCTAAATACCCTTCTTTTTGATCATAAATGTTTAAATCCTTTAAATGCGCTCAGCTCGCAAAGCTTTCAACGTCCACATTTTATGTCTGTACAGGTGGATGTCGTGGTGTTTGCCACAGGCTACGACTACAGCTTCCCCATCCTGCCCTCAGCTCTGCGGGCAAAATGTGGCTACAGGCTGCGTCTCTACAAACACGTGTTCCCTCCGGAACTCACCCACCCGACGCTGGCAGTGGTGGGCTTCATCCATGGCTTGGGAGCCATCAATGCCCTGTCTGAGATGCAGTCCCGCTGGGCTACGAGAGTTTTTAAAGGTACAAGAACAACACAGACTTTTTTACTTCAATAGCTGCCCTTATACAGTGAGGGTGAAGGACGAATGACAACGGACAGGCCTTTCAGGAGCTGTTGTGAGACCCTAATATTTGTAAGGAAATGTGCAATGGGCTTTGGGTCCCGTACTTCAGCTGTCACAATCTCGAAAAAAAAAAATCTACAATCCCAGAATACAGAAGCACAATTGTGTCTTGCCTTATGTTTTTGTGGCTCTTTCAATTTGAACGCACTGCCTCCCATGCAGGTTTATCCACCCTCCCCTCAGAAGAGACAATGCTGAAGGAAATTCAGAGCGATACCACAATAATGCACAAGAGGTAGGAAAGGACGGAAAACCCGGAACAAAAGAATCTACTGCCAAACAGACATCCTTCATTATTGTCTCTCTCTTTTTTTAGTTTCTCCTGCTCGGAGCGTAACCCGCTGCAGGTGGAGTACATTCCTTACCTTGACTCGTTGGCAGAGCAGATCGGGGTTGGACCCAACATACTGTGGCTCTTGATGAAGGACCCCAGACTGGCTCTACATGTTCTGCTGGGCCCCTGTACCCCTTATCAGTTCCGTCTGATGGGGCCAGGCAAGTGGCCTGGTGCCCGTGAGGCGATTCTCACTCAGTGGGCACGGGTGCTGCAGCCGTTCAGGACCAGAGTGGTCCCACAACCAGAGTCCAGGCCCTCCTCTAGACTGGGCCTCGTGTTGGTTCTTTCAGGTGTCACCCTGCTGTGCTGCTGCTGCTACAAGAAACTGCCCCTCGGTTTTGTATCTTCTCCATGATGACCTGCATTCTTGCATCTGTCCATTTCAACTTTTGTATGTATGAAGCTTTTAGAATGGAGTCACTTTGGGCGAACCCTTTTCTCAATCACAACCACTTATATTACGAAGTAGTGACATTAGGGGATATGTCTCTTGTGAATTGCCACCACTTTTGTTTCAGCAGTACAATCATCATCTTCCTTCTATTATCATTCTTTTTTCTTGTTTTTTTTTTTTAGTAATAGGAGTCGTGGTCATAGTAGTAGTGATCATTTTTGTGGTTCTGTTCAGTGTGATAGATAACTAGGCTGTTATGTCCATTTTGAACCAGCAGATGAGACCAAAACAAAGCTGAATTTGCTCTTCACATCAGACCTTGAGCTGTTGTCTCCGTTCATCGCCAGCGAGTTTGCTAATAGTTTTGTAAATTTCGTCTCAGAAAAACTTTTTGATGTCAGCCTTTCGTAACTTCACACTTGGATCTGTGTACGAAAGGTCTAGCGTGTAAGAGTAAAGGAGACGTTGTTTCCATTTCTATTAGCAAACATATAATATTGCATTACGCTGATGATTTTATGAGTGTGTTCTCACCTGACTGTGAAGTATTGTTTGTTTTGTTTGGAAGGGAGAGGAGAGGAGACATATGGGATGTGTATTTACAACATGATGTCATGCCCCTTTTAAAGGTGTACCATGTCAAATGTAGTGATATCTAGTGGTTAAGTTACATGTTCTATCCCTCAGCCCAGCTTCACCCTTATGAGCATGCAGGAGATCCTATGGGAGACTTAAGCTGTCATCAAAACCCAAAAGAGTTTAAGTACGTCCACTTTGGCGGCTCATTTAAGGGTAATGGGGGGGGGGGGGGCTAACACATTTTTGGTATTATAAATTTAGGGAAATGTCAGTTTGCAATTGTTTTGTAACATTTTTACAAGTGGAAAAAAGACCAAAATCATACGCACTGCACCTTTATTTATTTTTTTTTTTTTTAAGGGAGCGGAGATAGTGGAAGTTCACTTCCACGTTACGGCCTGGCAATTGAATTAAAGGTACACTAGTGTCAATCTGTTTCCATGTACTTGTCTCAAACACGTCAAGGGTCACACGCGGACACTATCAAGAGAAGCCACGCCCCTCACCGTTGGGTCGACACACAGCACCAGGGGAACGGTCACTTCTTGCCGTTTGACGAGGAAAGGGGTAATAAAACCGCACAAACTGCACCAGACACGCGTGGATAGCGGATGGGGAATTCGGGGAATGTGGTGTTTTGAGTTTGTGTTGGAGCGACTTTGTAGCTTTCCTCCCGCCCGAGGCAGGAAGAGGAGGAGCAGGTCCGCGCGGATCCTCCGTTCAAGTGCCCTAACAGATGAAGAGTGGGAGGTCGCGCTGATGCGCGGGTCCAAAGTTTAGTGGGGCAGGGTGTCGACATGTTGCACAGCTGCTGTGTATAAATGTGTGTCTCTCTCTCTCTCTCACACACACACACACACACATCCACACTCTCTCTCTCACTCCTGCAAGAACAGTTTTGTCTAAGCGGGTTCCTGGTGCACGCAGCTCCACGTCCACGCCGAGTCACCGTTCTCCCGCTGACCGGGCCCCGAGCAGAGCGGGAGGATGAGCCGCCGTGTGGCCGTGATCGGGGGCGGAAGCTCGGGTCTGACCGCCATCAAGTGCTGCCTGGACGAGGGGCTCGAGCCTGTGTGCTTTGAGAGCAGCGACGACATCGGTGGGCTGTGGCGATTCAAGGTGGGGCACGCGCGCGCGCACACACACACACACACACACACACGCACACACACCATCAGGATACACTGACGCTACAATTCTGATATTACATCATTCGACTTGTATGTATCCCCCCCCAAAAACAACAACAACAACAACAACAAACAAATGTTATATTTAGAAATACTTAATGAAATACAACTTTGTTCGAATTTGTCTGTTCTCCTTGTTACTTCAATGTTAGTTTTCTGTAATAACAGAATTCTGTAGGAACACATTATTATTTCTAATAATAGAAACCATTCGTTTGGATGTGTAAAAATGCATGCTTTAATGCTTTATCTTGTTTTGTTTTTCAATGTTGCCCCTCCCCCATCTCTCTCTTTGCGTGTGTGTGTGTGTGTGTGCGCGCGTGTTTGTATTTGAATATAATGCCATTTTCAGGACCAGCAGACCTCTGGAGGAATACACTTATGTCCTAAAGAGGCAAAATGTCCCTCATGAAGTCTTGATCATGTGGTCGAATGTGAACTCGCCATCGTTTTGTTAAGATTGAGTGATGGGAATGTCAGCTCTTCTCAAGGAACCGGTTCTTTTGACCCGGCTCACGCAAAGGAGCCGGCTCTTTTGGCTCCCAATTGTCATTTTTATCACAAAACATTACAAAACAGTAACATACTGACATTTCCAGGAGATTATAATCACTTAAATGTTTTTTTTCCACTACCCTTAAATGAGCCCTTTAATGTATATTTACATCAGGAGAGGGTCCTCTTTTTGGGGGCCACCATGTTTTTACAGGAGTGAAAGTGGATGTACTAAACATCTTTTGAGTTTTAATGACAACTGCAGTCTACCATAGGTTCTCCTCCATGCTCAGAGGGGTGAGGATGAGGTGATGGATACAACATGCAACTTCACCTCTAGATGTCACCGAATCTTACACACTGCACCTTTAATTTGCTGATCTGCAGGACGACCCTGAGCCAGACAGGGCCAGTATCTACCACTCGGTCATCATCAACACCTCCAAAGAGATGATGTGTTTCAGTGACTTTCCCATCCCGGCTCACTACCCAAACTTCATGCACAACTCCCTGATCATGGATTACTTCC
This sequence comes from Chascanopsetta lugubris, assembly GCA_016785325.1. Classification (NCBI taxonomy): domain Eukaryota; kingdom Metazoa; phylum Chordata; class Actinopteri; order Pleuronectiformes; family Bothidae; genus Chascanopsetta; species Chascanopsetta lugubris. Next base: position 22,072 of record JAFBJT010106348.1, read on the forward strand.
GGATGTACGCGGAACGCTTCAACCTCATCAAGCATATTCGCTTTAACGTAAGAATTCCTCACCAAGCTTTTGCTCGAATGAATTTCAATGAAATATCAAATGAAACAGAATATTCCTTAAAAATCATTTGAAACTCTGCATGTCTGTGGTGTCCAGACCAAAGTCCTGCAGGTGAAGCAGCGATCGGATTTTTCTCGCGCAGGCCAGTGGGATGTTGAAATCGAGACCCCAGAAGGCAAACGGGAGAAACACATCTATGATGCAGTGATGATTTGCATTGGCCATCACTGCCACCCCAACCTGCCGCTCCAGGACTTCCCAGGTAAAGTATCAAGCAGGTGTGACACTGATATCACCTTTTCTTTTCTTTGACCACTGCTCTGACGACTGAAATCGATGCCTACCCCTTCAGAGGCCCCACCCTTGGTCGTCAGGGAGATTCACACTTCACTTGACTAGATAAATGATCTGCTGGTGTTTACCGTTGATAATCAACCTGGCTACAGTACAAACATCACCGGCGTTCCAGATTTCTCTCTGCGACACTACGGCCTGGATCACAAATTGTCAGCTCAAAGTTCTCGTCCTCGGCCGCGACTGGGCTCTGACAACACACGTGGACATAGATGATTCAGAAAATGGAAGCTTTCAACCATGTTGGCATCAAAGAATCACAGAAGAGAAGAAAAACTGAACCGCTCACCTCTATTGTTTTAGCAACTGTTGATACTGGTGCAGGTCAATGGCGACAAGCTCAGGGCATATGTACAAAATACAGCATGGAATCTGATATGACCTTTCTCAGTCATGTGGCTGTAGCACAGGTTTGAATAATACTGGATTTAGGACTGTTTGTTGCAGTGACAGATCTGATTACAAAATTTGCTTTGATTAGAAATGTGATCATTTGAAGGTGCAGTGTGTAAGATTTGGGCATATCTAGAGGTGAAGTTGCATGATGTATACATCACCTCACCCTCACCCCTCCGAGGATACAGGAGGAGCTATGGTAGCCCTCAGGTGTCATTAAAACTCAAAAGATGTTGAGTATGTCCACTTTGGGCTACTGTAAAAACATGGTGGGCCCCCATAGAGTACCACCCTCCTCGTGTGAATATCCAGTAATCGACTCATTTAAGGGTAATGGGGGAAAAAATCTAAACATTGAGGTGATTATAAATCCCTGAAAATGTCATTGTTTAGTCATTTAAGTGACAAAAATGACCAAAACTTTACACACTGCACCTTTAAAAAAAAAAAAAAAAATTGGATCTGAGTCACCTTGACCAAAAATCAGATGTATCACCTCAGACTGGTAATGTGAATGCAGCCCTAGATGACATTCAAAGGAAATCTCTGATTCAGGTGTCCATGTTTTTTTTTCACTATATGAATGAAAAGCATTCTGAGGCATGTGCTAAGGACCACCCTCTCAGATGACACCCCCAAACAGAAGAGCAAAGTGAGCAGTTACTTTATGCAGCGCTTTCAAGTATTTGTTCTCTTTGTTTTCAGGCATCGAAACATTCAGTGGGAAGTATTTCCACAGTCGAGACTACAAGACTGCAGAGGAGTGGAGGAATAAAAATGTTGTGGTGATTGGAATTGGAAACTCTGGCGGAGATATCGCAGTGGAGCTGAGCAGAGTCGCCAAACAGGTGGGACTGAAAAATGAATGAATGAATGAAAACAGTGATTCTCAACTGGTGGGTCGCAGCCCAAAAATGGGTCGGTGGCGCACGCGCCTTTGACTGGGAAGAAAAGTTGAGAAAAGATATCCTGTGTCCTTTTATTTTGAAGAAAATTCTTTATGTGTGGGAGTGTCGTCTATTCGCACTCCCTAACAGGAGGTGGCGATGACGTCTTGTAATACTAACAAACACCATTTAACTCTGGAGAGTGAGAGACGTGACAAGCCTGTATAATTATTGAATAGATCACGCTGAGGGGTAGTCATGTTATGTGTCGGTGCGGTGGTGGGGTGTAGAGGAGTGTCTGTGGTTTTGAATGTGGTAATGTGTGTGTGTGTGTGTGTGTGTGTGTGTGTGTGTGTGTGTTGCACTGACCTGTCCGGTTGTGTCTCTCCCAGAGTGTTTGGGCCAAAAGAGTCTGGGGGCGGGGGGGAACAAGTGTGGAATAAATGTTCCAGGGGAGAGACCAAGGGGATAGATAGGAGGAGGGGTGTTGGTCGTTTGGTTAATTGGGTGTCTGATTATAAGCGTGTGTTGGTGTGGGGATAGTAAATGGGATACAGGGATATGGTTTATTGACGTCATTATGTAAATTATG
>JAFBJT010106349.1:0-21068 GCA_016785325.1 Chascanopsetta lugubris
TCCTCTCCACTTTCTCTCCTCCTCTTCCTCTTCCTCTCCTCCTCTTCCTCCCCCCCCCCCTCTCTTTGGGGGGGGCGGGGTGAGGGCAGGCAGCTTTGTGATAACCTTGCCCTGTCATTGCGTCTTAGAACAAATCTGTTCTTATCAGGATCTTGTAACCGGCAGCAAATGCAATTTCCCGGGTAGAACCTGGCGAGGGGGCGGCGGCGTTGGCATTGGCGGCGGCGGCGGCGGCGGCGGTCGCCTCAAATCCTCCGCGGACAATCTGCCTATGTGATCTGACGCCTTTAAGAGCGACTTGAAGTGAGGAGGGAGGATGAGCTCGTCTGACAACCAGCTCTGACTCTGACAAAGTGTCTCTCTCTCTCTCTCTCTCTCTCTCTCGCTCTCGTCGTCACGGCGATCGCCTTCCATCTCTTACATTCTTCCTGAGCATTAGCTTCTCCTCTTCATCTTCGTGTCGTCTCTCATTTGTCTCCGCGGCGACACGTCTCAGTTCACAGATCACCTGAACATCTTGTGTTCTTATCATAAATGACAATTTGATCGCCCCCTGGTGGCTGGCTGCAGTACAGGTCCTGAGTACGCCTCCTCCATGTTAGTGAAATGTGACGAGTTTAAAAAGTAGGGGCTCGTATCCAATGTTTGTTTCCTCAGAGGAAAAAAACATTTATTGATTAATTTGTTTGTTTTTGCATGTTTTTTTTGTGTTCTTTTTTTTGTCAGTATTTTTTACAGGTAAGTTTGATTTTTTTCCCCAGTTTGTTTTCTGGTGATTTTAATTCAAATGATTTATCTATTTGGTCTGATGTCAAATGAAAAAAAAAATAAAATAATATATATATATATATATATATATATATATATATAAATCTTCAAATGGTGGTGTAATCATCATTGAGCATTTCCTGGGTATTTTTTTGCAATATTATTGCACTATTTCTTTTATTATTATTATTATTATTGTGTTTAACTGGGCTGTGATATGGTGATAATAATGGCTTGTACATTTTTAATTGATTCATTTTTATTTTTAATTGTAGAAATTCATTAATTGATTACATCTTATTTCAATGTTCCCACTTCATTTATGTCTAATATAATATTCTCCACTTGTGTCTCTTTGTGGTTGAAAGCAGCAGAATCTGTCTTTCTGAGCGTCTGCACATGTGAAAGTGTGATTATGAATTCAAAGGCAGCTCCGCGTCACTGCTCTAACTTTCATAATTATGTGTTAGGTCGGTTCCGAGCGTTGATGGAAAGAAACATGTGATTAAATGCATAGGAACAAAAGCAAACTAATCGTGTGTGTGTGTGTGTGTGTGTGTGTGTGTGGATGTGTCTGGTGTCACCACAGGAGTCTGACAGCAGCCAGATGAAAGTGTGTGTGTGTGTGTGTGTGTGTGTGTGTGTGTGACGGAGAGTCTCAGAGATCACGCCGCGCCGCTGATGATGAGGCGCCGCCGCGCCGTCACTTTACTCCCTCTGTGGAAACACCACACTCTGATAGCGAGCCCACTCACACCGCTGGGGGGTAACTGTTACTTTCATTTATACCAGAGTCGACGTGAGATGTGCTCAGATATCTTCGTCCAAACTAATGTGCAAATCCCGAGTGAAAAGGCTGCAGTACATATGCCAGGTCAATAGGTGGCAGTGTGAGGAAAGTACAATGCACATTCCTTCACCTCAATAAAAACATACTATCATAATATATTTCCATATTTTTACTTTTAATAAAAGATTACGCACATTTTTTTTTTTCGAGAAATTAACCAAAACACCGAAAATCGCCCGTTTTACATTTTAGTTCAAATAAATGAATGATTAAAAAAAAAACACCCACAGTGCAGGTGATTACCTGCACTCGTCTGAAGCATCAGTCCAGGTCCTAATTAAAGCGTCTTATTGGGGGCCCTGGGGAGCCCTCAGACTGAGAGAGAGGACAGGGAGGGGCCCCGTCACTTTAATTAGGTCCAGATTTACCTGCCGCCATCTTTAAGGGCCCCACGGAGAACTGCACAAGTTCAACCGGGCCCCGAGTTCCTGTGTTTGAGACTCGGAGACATGACGGTCAACACTTCCTGTCTGTGGATTTCAGATGTAGACATTCTCTTACTGTCCACAGGTGTCACTATAAACAACACGGAAAAAAATATGTCTTTCTGGGTATTTTGATTCTACTTTGCTTTTCCAGTTACAACGAAAACAATGTTTTAAACACACAGGGTTTCCACTTAATGTCAGAGTGTTTGAAGAAGATATCGTGTAACAGACGCTCAGGAGAGAGCGCTGAGAACTGTCAGATGTGTTTACGCAACCTGCTGTCATACGTGTGTGTGTGTGTGTGTGTGTGTGTGTGTGTGTGTGTGTGTGTGTGTGTGTCTAAGGAAATCTCATGTTCCAAAAACCTCGATTCAAACACTCAAATAATCTTTGATCTACAAAGGAAGTCCCACTGCACTACTCACGAAGGCACACACACACACACACACACACACACAACACACACACACACACACACACACACACACACACACACACACACACACACACACTCACGCTATTGGATTTGATTAAATCTTCCTTCAGCTTTCACTTCACGGCTGCATCCATCAGAGGTTTATTATTATAAGTGTGTGTGTGTGTGTGTGTGTGTATGTGTGTGTGTGTGTGTGTGTGTGTACATACGTGTGCATGTACTGTATGTATGAATACTTCATATAGATGAAGTTCTGTTGTCATGCTCTGTGTGTGTGTGTGTGTGTGTGTGTGTGTGTGAGTGAAAAACATTCAGCCCTTACACTCACAATGGGAAATGATTTTCTGACTAATTGCCGACATTAGCCGAGTATATTAGATCCGTGCGTTTGCCACATTATGCAAATACAGTTATAAATGCAAACGTGCTCATTCAGCACTAATCACTGATCTCAGCAGAGACGGTCTTTGATGCATTAGTGAAGCAAAAAGACGAATACATTAACCATAATTGGCGAAAACCAATATTATGATTAGATCCACGCGTCATTTTTGCTGTCTGTGTCTCAACTTATGCAAATGTGCTGATCACACGTGTTTGAATGGGAATGAACCTTTAACTAAAGACGTTAAAGTGACGTTTGTTTACGTTGGTCAGCATGAACCTTTTTGCAAAGATGGATGCGCCGCTGTGACGTCACCCATAGGTTTCTGCGGAGCGTGAATGAGGCCCGTGGTGGGCGGTTCACTCGTCGGCCATCTTGCCAAACTCCTCCTACTTCCTGGTTCATCCCAAAATGGGAAAAGAGGCGGAGGACGGCTAGAACTGGGGTGGGGCCCATGGTGCTGTCGCACCCTCCACAGAAGGTCGGAGCAGGTGTCACTCTAGAAGCCCCGCCCCTTAACTATGCACAATTTCAAACTTTGATAGAATTGAAAATAAGCTCCGCCCCCGTACAGTTGTCACAGGTAAACGTGTGACAGATTGAGACCAAAACAGTAGTTTGTACCAGACTTTAAACATGTTTAACTCACCTCTGAAGTTGGTCATTTGAACCATTTGCTAAAACAACTGAAAATTAAAGAGACTCGACTCAAGGCTTCTTGAGTCTAGGCAACTTCACACCCAAAAAAACTCCCCCTTTTACTCCCTCACCAGAGCTCTGCATTGGAACTTCATCATGTTTTTGAATATGTAAATACAAAATCTACCCCTAAAAAAACCCCCAACCTGTTAGAGGACAAACATGCGCCACATCCCTCTGAGCGGCAGTAAAGCAGCTACATGTTTCAAGATGAAATGAAAACACTCGAGTACAAGTACTTGAAAATGGTCCTGAGGTGCAGAGCTGGAGTAAATGCAGCTCTCTCCCACTGTAACATCCCATCACTGCAGCTCTCGGCCTGCCTGCCATAATATCCATTACATATAATAACAGTCATCTCGTATGAAACATGCTTCATTCTGCGCCGCCATTACCCCGAGTGAAGTGCTTCCATCGGGGGGATTAAGGATTCGGGGGGGGGGGGGGACCAATGAAGGGGAAAAAAAAAAAAAAAAAGCTTGGTGAAGGGACAAAGAAAAAAACAAAAGCTTGCGAGTCCCGAGCCCATTTCTCTCCGAGCTCCTCGAGGAGTTTCTTAAAAAAAGCATTTCAGTAATTTGCCTCAAACAACTGGAAACCACTGTGTCCCGGAAAGTTTTTATTCTTCCGGTCGTAAGTGAAGAATGAAAGAAGTGGTTGGAGGCGAGAACATTTAAGAGCCCAAGACGAGGATCCCTTAAAAATAATTCTCAGTGGGGATCGAGCCTTAACTGGAGGGAGGAACCTTTAGACCGGAACCTGGTCCTGGTCCAGGTCCCGGTCCTGGTCTTGGTCTCTCCTCCTCAGGGATGGGGGTCGGGGGGGGCCTCCTCCAGGCTCCAAGATGAAATGTGCTGAATCCATCAAGCTGCTATTACAGGAGGTTAGCAGCTCGTTCAATCAATCGCCTGTGGGCCCCTGTGGGCACCACACCTGACCACTGACACACACACACACGTTCCTGTACTTCTACCTCAGTGAGGACATTTATTGGCATAATGGCATAATCTTGAGGCCTGGACAGTTTTGGGGCCCCTCCCCGAGTCACAACTGCTTTGTTCCCCACTGTGAGACACAACAGTTTTGGGGCCTCATCTTGTGGCACAACAATTTTGGGGCCCCAGTCGAGGCACAACAGACCAGTGGCCCCGCCCTCTGTCACTGCAGTTTCGAGGCCCCAGTGTCGGTTTAAAGGTTAAACACAGAGCCAGAGTTGAAATGAAAGGCTGAGTCTGAATATTCTGTTCACTGTTATTTATATAGTCTGTAATAATGGACCCAGTTCTGTACCTGGTGTTTTGCCGTGTGTGTGTGTGTGTGTGTGTGTGTGTGTGTGTGCGTGCGTGCGTGTGCGTGTCTCCCCTGCTTCAATACAGCTTGTCATAATGTAGCAGATAAAGTGCTGATACGGCTGCAGCTGACACTATTATACACCCCCACCTGGGAGACGGGTTTGGGTGGAAAGAGAGAGAGAGAGAGAGAGAGAGGGAGAGAGGGGGAGCATGAAGGAGGAGGATGGATGGATAGAGGGATGGATGAATGGACCCGGGTGTGGATAAGCAATTTGGCACAGCAACTTTAGATGAACCTATTATTTGTCGAGAGAGAGCGAGAGCGAGAGCGAGAGAGAGAGAGAGAGAGAGAGAGAGAGAGAGAGAGAGAGAGAGAGAGAGAGAGAGAGAGAGAGAGAGAGAGAGAGAGAGAGAGAGAGAGAGAGAGAGAGAGAGAGAGAGAGAGAGAGAGAGAGAGAGAGAGGCGGCAGTCTCTTACTCAGCAGCGCAGCCACGGAACATTGTGTGTGTGTGTGTGTGTGTGTGTGTGTGTGTGTGTGTGTGTGTAAGAGTAAGTAAGAGAGGTAAGTCTGACACCTAGAGGAGGATGGTAGGAAGTGATCCCTCATTCAAACCATGAGCATGAAATTAAGATTAACACAAAAATCTAAATAAACAAAACAATTATAATAAATCTGATTTTAATCACAAATCTTTTTTATTTATATGCTTCATTAACCTGAACGTTCAGTAACAAAAGGCCTCACCTGACACACACCTTAAACATGGTTACTTTCATAAACACACAAACATATTATTTAAAGCTGTAGAAAAAATAAATCCCAACACAAATCGGTTCACACTGAGGATGACGTGTTACTGGGCAGATTAAAGTGAAACAAAAAAAATGTTCTGAATGATGTGATTGAGCAAATTTGGCAAAACAGGAAACCGGACGTATATTTTAAACTGTATATTAACATGGGCAAAGTTTTTGAACAATGTATAAAAACAAACAGTACGACATTAATGGCACTTGTTTCTCAAATAATCAAATAAGGGCCTTATATGGGCGAGGGAGTGTTCAATGAAAATTTAAATTAAAATGGCAAAATAACCAGCGGCAGTTTATAGCATTGCACTCTTGGGTTACCTCACCCTGACCCGGACCCACCGAATAAATAACCTCAATATACGATTTTTTTTTCAGCGAAGCATCGAAACTTTGAGTCGTAAATGAGGAATTTAGCTCAGAGCTTGTTTTCTGCTTTAATGAGCTTTGTTCATGAGCTTTGTTCCTCCCTAGTTTTTGAAGTCTCATCTTCCTTCCCGTTTAATGGAGGCTTGTAAAGCTTCCGTGAGAATAAATAAAGGTTCGGTATCGACCGACTTTTAAAGTAAAAAAAAGAAACCAACAAAAAACATACATAAGCAACTTCAGTCACTTTTTTAGACTCCAGAACGTGAGAATTTTTTTTTTTTTTGAAGTTACGTTAAATATCCCCAAAATTATTATTAAACATGTTCCCTTGGTGTAGTAGTGGTGGTAGTGCTTCAACTGGAGGTTGGCAACAAGCGATTGACTCTGCTGTGTAAACAAAGGCCCCGTCCACACCTGGAGTGCACATACGTGGAGTGTCTTCAAGATCAACACATAAACAAGGATGTACTAGTTTCTACGTTAAGGCCAAATGACTTTGTTTTGTTTCATTCAATCAGACTCTGTTTAGGACGAGAGACATGAAGAAATAGCTAGAGAGAGAGAGAGAGAGAGAGATGAGTCAGAGGGGGCAGTGTGGATTAGAATTGATTATTATATGATAACCGCAGTGACGGCTACGCACACATTAATGTATAACAAGTGTAGAAATACTAAATGGATACTTTGTGAAACTGAAGCTACTGTAGAAAGCTACTTCACAGTGGACGTAGGGGAGAGGGCGTCCACTAGAGGGCGACAAACAGTGGTGCGGCTCATTGTTAAAACGGTTAGCATGTGCGGGGTTAGTAGAATGTTAATACCGGGTCAGAACGGGGTCAAATGAGATGTTGGCGTAAAGGCAGCGCCAACAACACACGGTGCATAATAAAGGAATTGGCTTCTGTGATGGTTCAAATCCGATATCTCCACTTTTCATCCCATTTAGTGCAAAAACAAAGGAAAATAACCCCGGATCAAATGTAGTTTTTCACTCATTTTTAGCACCTTTTAGTTTCACACACACAGATGAAAAGGTGCACAGCACATCTGGTGTGTGAATCCATTAAAGTGCTCGACATAAAGACTCAACACAGAGGATTAATAGAGTGAAGCTGAGCTGAAAGAAAGAGAGAGAGAGAGAGAGAGGAGAGAGAGGAGAGAGAGAGAAGCCACTCTGATTTTTAAAGAGGATAAACATCAAATGCAAAGATGGAAAATGGCCACGATCCTGAGAAAAGAGGAGAGGAGAGCTTTTCACGAGGCTGCTTAGTTATTGAAAATGAGCCCCAAACCCTCAGAGGCCTCAGACTCTTCATCTGGTTTGATCAAAAAACAAAAAGAAACAGGTTTTGAATAAATCTCAGGAAGCCGTTTGAGAGGGGAGGAGAGGAGGAGACAGGGAGAGGAGAGAGGAGGAGAGTCGTCTCCACATGGCTTTTGTTTCCACCTGTGACTGAAGCAGGCAGGTCGGATGTTTCTCGCGTGGGTGGGATCAGCGCCGGGTCTCTGAATGTCCTTTGGCTCACGAGGTCACGAGGTCACGAGGTCACGGGGGTTAGAGGCGAGCGACGGCGGCTTTCTGAGAAAGAAGTTTTCCTCCTGGAACAAACGGAGGAGTCTGTTTCAAAGGCCTTGGTCCGATTGAGCTTCGAGTGTCCGACGCCTGAGTTCTTACCTAACGTGTCCTCCAGTGAGTTCACCATCACCCTGTCGACCTTCAGAGTTCCCTGCTCCGCCCTACAGACAAAAACATGGAGGACAAATATTTTCTCTTTCGATATTCAATGTATTTTTTTGCAATATATATTTTTGTTTCACGTTTCTAAAAGTTCTGGTTAAAGTTCAAAAAGTGTATCATCTAATCTCAGTGCAGCCAGATTCAAAGAAGTGTTTTAAAATATGTGGCATCTCGTGGTGAACTCTTTAAAAAAAAACTCTTTAAAGCACACCAGGTGTTTAATTGGTTAATATGTACACAGATTGATCTTAAGAATGTAATATTAAATTATTCAGATTGTGTTGGTTGTTTGCTGACATTGAAATGTTGGATCAAACAAATCAGAGAGGCGCTGATGACTAAAACAAACATACCCTTTGATTTTCCGCACGGCTCCCAGTCTGAGCAAAGCTGCCAGTGAGTTCTTCTGGAGGTCAGACGATAGAACCTCAGTGTATCTCAGTCTACCTGCGTTACACACACACACACACACACACACACACACACACACACACACACACACACACTTAATTACATAATTACTTATTTAAGAGGTGAATTAAGGAAAAACAAAGGAAATTGATGGTAACCTGCGAGTAGCTGTTTAAAGATGAATTTTCGAACAGCAGGAACAAACTGTTTCTCTGTCAGTGAATCAGTGGCCTCTTCACACAGGAACCTACACACCACCTAAACACACACACACACACACACACACACACACACACATACACACACAAACACACACCATTGAGTAAATGCTGGGTTGACAGCACCCTCTAGAGGACATCAGCAGTCAGTACATATACAAGTCTTTAGAATAGAGTAGAAAACAGTTCTGAAACATCAACTGGTCAAAGTTCAATTAATTCATGATGCCGTCTCATTTTCTTTTTTATTTGAGAAAAATATTCTACTTGATGCAAAACATTGAATAGTTAAATGAACTCAAATCCCAAAGCAAACAAACAAACACAAAACATGAAACTAGGAATTTACCAAGTTATACTTCCACTCCATCTGAATTCATCAGGTCTGATCAAATGTGAAAACTAATCAATACATTCTTTGTATTAGTCGAGTCTCATAAGCTTCAGGAATTTATTGATTATACATCCATTCAATATATCTTTCACCAGACCTTAATCCAGGATTGTATTATTTTTAGTACTTTATTTCCATTGTCGTTTAGACTTTGTTTGACCTTTTTTTTTTAAATAGAATCTTGAAAAATATATATGTTGAAATATGCATTTATACTTAAAAAGTGCCGTTAAAAGACCAATAAAAAAAAAGAAACCTCCCTCACCTGGTATCCCTGTAGGAAAGGATCGATCATACTGGTGAGGAAGCTGATGGTTCTGTGTCCTCGCTCCGTCATCACGACCTCCTGCTGAGAAACCTGCAGAGCTCCCGTCTTCACCAGGAGGAAACAGGCTTCCTCAAAGTCCTGCCAGACACAGGAGCAGGGAATAAAGTAGCCCAGTAAATAACAGGTATGTTTACCTTCCCACATTCCCTCCTAGATTCAGAGTGAAGTCTCTGACCTGCACTGTCGCTCCAGGACAGAGGATGAACTCATTGAAGAACATGTTCCTCAGGAAGCTGAAGCTGTTGAAAACCTCCTCTGGAAAACAAACAGCGATTCACAGGACTCAGAATTATTCCCATGGACTTTATCAATCATATGTTATATTTCTATTTTTCGTCAAATAAACAACTTAATACTGCAGTTTTTTTAACTCCTCCCACTTCATTCTCCAGTCTCACGTTTGCTGTTGGAGGAGGCAGCCTGCAGTGCCGCAGCCAGGAGGGCCGGCCGGAGGAAGACGTGCAGCGCCTGGTTCCTGTAGGAGGCGCAGGAGAGCACAATGACCGCCCGGCTCAGGAGCTCCTCCTCTGGGGAGACGGCTCTGTGAGGCTCCCCTGGTTCCACTGCTCCCCCTGTGCAACCAGACGTGCATTACAGTCAGGTGATTCAACAACTCTTTTTTTATCGATTTGCTTCTTTGATATAAAGTTTATGAAATAAAATTGAAAAAAAAACAACATGTGCTAAAGCTTTTCATCTTCAGCAGATTTGATGCTGAATGACTTTAAAAGCCTCTGTTTACCAAATTCAAAAACAGCTGACTGTGCATATACAGTGAAAATCTTAATCAGACATTACATTTAGCATTAATACAATACATCTTTGGATGGCTCCCTATTGGACGATTAATAGCTGTCTATAGTCGAGTTTTTACAGCCGTACTGTACGTTGATATCAATGAATCAAAATATATTGAGATAAGGATGAGAATTATTGGAGAACTTTTTATCATAAAAATAAACTTTGGCTTTTTTTGACTTTTTCTGTTTGCAGACAGAAGACTGAGATGTGCCCTGTACTTTGTTGTTTCTACAAAGGACGACATTCAAATACGAACCCTGATCCAACGCCAGCTGAACTCTTCCCTCAGAAATCCTCGCTAGACCTCGATGCAGAGTGAGACTGGAGCAGACGACCTCTGACGGCGGCCTGTGGTCTGAAGTGGATGAAGACAGGAACATTTTTGAAATCATGGGTCGTGTGAACGTGAGAAGGAACACTGTGTTCCAACAGAGCTCTTATGCTATTATCAAGAACAGATCGGGCTCATCCTGTACCAGGCCAGTGGAGGAAGGCTCCGTACTGTCGCGACAGATCCCTGAGCCACACGGCTTGTTCCGTCAGCTCATCCAGCGTCGGCCCCTGTCCCTGGTTCTGGTGCTGGTGCTGGTGCTGGTGGTGGTGGTTCTGGAGCAGCAGCGAGGCCAGGAGGACCCACGGCTTCAGGACCATGTTCTCCTCCTGGGCCCGGACCAGCCTGTAGGCGGAGTCGTTCACGAAGTTGTGGATCTCCTTGCTGGGCCTCTTGGGGATGTGTCTGCAAACGGAGAGGTCAAGGTCAAATACCTGGTTGTCAAATGACCTCTTCCGAAATCTTTTTTTATTTTTAATTTTTTAATTTTTTAAATACCTCGGTGTGAGGGTGAACTGGCGGCGATCGACTTTGCCCTGGGACAAACCTCTGAGCGACACAGGTTGACCAAAGTAAACATGGATGCTGCCATAGTCCTCACTGAGGACCTTCCTGGCTTTAAAGAGCCCCTTCGAAAAAGAGAGAGGAAACATTAGAAAGACACAACGCACCCGCAAAGGCTACGCACGCCATGTTTCTGTGACCTCTTACTGAGGTGGTCTCTTTGGGTTTGGGAACACCCAGCATTTCTCGGGCGTAGAGCGACTCCTCCAAGATCCTCTCATAGCTGATGCTGACCGGAACCAAGTGAACGTCAAACACTTCCCCTTTGAAGAACGGGTCCATCGCGATGTTCAACAGACCTGCAGGGCCACAACGAGGACAACAACAGCCGCTAAAACAACAGATACAATTGGCAGGACTTGGCCGAACTCCTCCCCTTTACCAGCGAAATACAATGATGAGCTTGTACGGAAACGCAACTTGCAGGTTTCTTACCCAACTTCGGAGTCAAAGACTTGGATGTTCGGCTTCTGGTTCCTTCCAGGAAGAATTCAACTGGTGCTAATCCATTCTGGAAGAACATAGGAATGATCTGACAATCACTGATTTGGAAATAGATTTGAAAATCTCTACGGATTCAATGAAGTTAATTTTTTTATTTTATTTTGAAAACATGTTGAAACCATAATGAATGAAGTTTAGGATGTATATCAAAGAGAGAGCAACCCTCGGGGTGCTGAGTTAAAATTAGAGCGTGACCGTGGGAGGAGCTCGTTCCTCACCCGTAATATGGTTTTGACGTATTCCGAGAAGACGGCCCAGTAAAGTTTGTCTCCGCCGAAGGATCGTCGAATGAAGAAGGCTCCGGACATCCTCAGCATCTCCCCGACAAACTTCATCCCCATGAAATCTGGAAGGAGAAAAAACTAGCACTTACATTCAAATACAAAACTAAAGTCAAGGCATGAACCCTCCTGTTCCTTCCAGCGCTTACCCATGCCAGCAGCGATGACGGGCAGGGCCAGGTCATACGTATACAGCAAGTAGGACATCAGCAGGAAGTCCATGTAACTACGGTGACTGGGCAACAGGACCACAGGGTGCTCCTGGATGGCCTGCTGCAGCTGAGGACCCGCATGGAACGCACAGGTTAGGTGTCAATCATGTGTTGCGATGTTCTTATTAACCTCACTCACACACACACACACGCACACACACACACACACACACACTATCATCTAGTTTCCTCTCTCACCCTCTGGATCCCCTCCTCGTTGACACAGATGCTCCTGAACAAGGTTTTGAAGACCTTGGTGAGCATGAAGGCGAAGAAGCGCACGGTGCTCAGCTGCATCCGGTGAGCCATCTCCTCCAAGATGGCCGACGCCTCCTCCTGGACGTCCTCGACACCCCTCCCCGTCTCGCCGGAAACCTTTTCCAAGTTCGACGGTAAATATCAAACGGACGGGAAAGTAGGTGATATGCAAATTCATTCGACAGAGCGTTTAATGGGGGATTACCTGATGAATGACAAAGCGTAGCTGATCAGACTGCAGCACCATGCTCTTCAGTGAAGTAGCCTTACTGGGAGAGAGTCCTTTATAAACAGTCGGGGTGTAACACCTGAGAGCGTATCTCATGTCACTGGAGCTCCTCCTCTCCTCCAGGATGTCCTCGAAGTCATCTCTTTTCTTCAGCATGGGGTCTCGGTGCTGCAGGACACAGAGGGTCACGCTGCGTTAGACATGCGTTTGCTGCGACTCGCCACTCCTTCACTCGATGACCCACGATACTGTTTATGTTTTCCGTGCGAATAAACCAGGTAGGATGAACACATTTTGAAACTTCATTCCACAACGTAAACGAGTGAACAAGCACTACATGTGATTACAGGCGTACAGGAAATATAACATTTACTTCGGAGAGCACATATCAACAAAATACAAATGCATACGTTTACAGCAAACAGGAGTGCTCTAACATGTTCTGTACTAACATGTGCCTTTAATATGTGATAAGATATTGACAGGTGGCGTGTTACTGGTGTTTAGATCAGTCACAGTTGTTAAAAACCTGTGTTTCAAGTGTGTTACAGTGTTGTTACACGGGTTTGCACTTGACATTCAGCTGTTCGAAATGAAATGTCAAATGTCAGCAGGAACCGAGCCCAGCTAGCCGAGTTAGCTTAGCCGCCTAGCAAAGGCAAAACATACATACCGCATAAACAGCTTCAGACGCCATTTTATATTTGTATATATCCGACGTCCGGTGAAGGTTTACGTGCAAAGCGCCCTCTTGTCTCTGGATAATTCACTTCGGGTGGATAACAACAACTGGGCGACTTCACATGGGCGTGTTAACTTCTCGCACTTCCGTAGCATCTCAATAAGTACGGTAGCCGAGTTGGACCAACCCGGATGTGCCGCCCCATCCCATGTGCTTCCTGTTTGTTGTGATTCCGCCGGTGTTAGCTGTGAATGCTGCTGTTAGCTTATCGAAAGTGATATAAATATTTTACTTTTTAAAATGAGCTCCAATACAAACGGGTGTGAAGACGAAGACTGTCTTTACATTGAAAAACTGCTGGATACGTTGTATGAGTTCGGTAAGTGAAGCTGTAAGCTAGCTATGTTGCTAACGTTGCTAGCGAAACCCATGATTATGGAGGCTAGTTTGGCCAGTGCTGCCTCAATATGAATGAATGAATGATATCTACCGTGTTTCTTAGCTTGTGTTTATTTCTTTCATTTTCACCAAGTGTTTGGTACGTATTTAAATTTCAATATAACTGTCAGTTGTCTGTTATGTTTATCTTGATAGTGCTATTGTATGTATTATATGCTGTATGTCTATGTGTATAATTATGCATAGACATGTAAACATGACTACCCATGAGGTTCATGTTTTCATTCTGTAAAGTGCCATACTGATCAAGCTGGTGCTAAGGTTCAAATCTTGCCGCGCCAGCAGAAATGGGCTCAGGGACAGAAACGATGTTAAAGGGAATAGAATGTTGAATGCCATGACACATACTGATTATTGCATTATGTTTGGGTAAGAAGTTACTATGATGTCAAAACACACACACACACACACACACACACACACACACACACATGGCATAGATGTTTCACATGAAGCCCCTTTTTTTTTTTAATCAAGACATCGAGACATCTAGTGGCGATGCACATTTCCACCTTGGTGTATAAAGCTGCATTAACCTTTCGACGTGCACTATTAAACCAAAGGTGTGATTAAATGCAGCTCATCTGAGTTGTTATTGGACCGTTTGTTTTGGCTCAGTGTACCTAATAATCTGGACATGGTTGCTTCCTTCACCGTGTGGCGTCTGTGTTTGCAGATAACGGACCTCTATCGAAACAGAAGCTACGGTCCCAAAAGAAGAAGAAAAGAAAACGACTTGACGAGGAAGAGGAGGGTGAAGAAGAGGAAGAGGAGGTCACCGCTGTAGAGGATTCCTGCAGAGACGCCGAAGATGGCGGAGCGACACACGCCGACACCGCACAGCAGCTGCAGCCAGAGATTGAGCGGAGAGGTGGGACACACGGCAAACGGGGGCTTTCAGTTGTTGAAGCAACGTGATTCTGCTGACTCAGCGTTCACACTCCGGTCACATGACTCTGCAACTTACATTGGCATTTGGTGTGAAGGTGTATGTAGTGATGATTAGAGAGTGGTACTTTCCACGTAGTTGTTGTTGTTATGACTCCCTCCCTCTTCTACTTCCTGTTTTCTTGTTGCCTCTGGATATTTGACATCAGACTTGGTGCGGTGGTGAAATGTGGGAGGTGCTGCATGTGCTTTTATTAGTGGGATCACCAGGGTGAAAACAAGCCGGATAAACCTGCTACTGTCGGTGTGAAAGAAGCATACGTTTGCCAATTTCCCTCTTTTCAAATATATGTGATGTCTCACGCAGGTACACCTGTGCGACAGGTGGAGGTTGTGACGTTTCAAGACCCCAGAAAGAAACTGAAGAGCAGTCAGACCCCAGCGTCAGACAAAAGCCCCGTGAGTGTTTCTCTAATGCTGCTGTTTGTATAAATATGATGATGATGATGATTGCCTTGTGTTTCTTGTTCTTGTTTATAATATGTGAGTGTGTTTATATATTTATTATATGGGTACATGGGTTTTTACAACTATATGTGCATGCGTGTGTGTATGTATGTATATATATATATATATATATATATATATATATATGTGTGTGTATATTTTAAGTATGTATATGTGTACTTGTATTTATATTTGGATGCTTATGTTTATAACTGTATGTCTATTTATCATATCAATACTAAGATGATAATCATTATTATTGTCATCAGTATTTGTTTATCTTACTATGTCTCTATTTTTCTTCTGAAACACCACCGTTTTACCTATGAGGGCTGTATCCTTCCATTTTATTATAAAAATACAAATGCAGTGAACAAAGAAGTCAGTCTGAGCTCATGATGAACTGTTTCACTCTCAAAGTCAAAGAAAACAACTCGTCTTCCTGTCGTCGTTTTAGAACCTAACCTCCTCTGTGGCCCTGTCTCCAAATGGTCTTGTTTACCCTCTTGTCATCTCTCTCTCTCTCCTCTCTCTCTCTCTCTCTCTCGCTCTCTCTCTCTCTCTCACTAACACACTTACATGTCTGATGCCTCTGGGTCTGTGCTGTTCTCACGTCAAGGCTGCTCAGATCACAGAGAAGAAGAAGACGAAGAAAAGTGACCAAGGGGAAGAACTCAGTTTGGAAAAGGTGACGATTTTCTTGTCTCGTGTTTATATTGAAGTGTGAAAAAGGTATTTTTCTCACCACGCTGTTTGATTTCACCTTAAATCACCTTAAGCTCCAGCATCTATGTTTAACTCTTGTTTTGTGTGGGTGTCCGTCAGGCTCGTCTGGAGGTCCATCGCTTTGGAATCACCGGCTACAAGAAGGAGCAGCAGCGAGTGTTTGAGCAGGACAGAGCCGTCATGCTCGGGGCCAGAGTGAGGAAACCAAACCTGTGATTGTGTCTCTCCTGAGGTTTCACACAGATAACTGCATTCACTGATTCCAATGACTGTTTCCCTAATCAGCCTCCTAAGAAGGAATACGTGAACTACAAGGTTCTGCAGCAGCAGATTAAAGACAAGAAGCAGACGGCAAAGGAGGTGAATCCGGTAAGATCCACACTTTCAGTCTGTGTCGGGCTCATACATTTTTACACAGAGGCAGAATAAGTCTGAATCAGTTGTCGGTTTATTAAGTACAACCTCAGTGTGTTTATTGTAATCTCTTATCTTTCTTTGCCGTATATAGATACGCTTTTTTTCTACTTAGTCATTAAGTGAAGAATATTAGCACAGGGTGATTTGATTCTATTGGCTTATACTGTATTAG
The DNA here is from genome assembly GCA_016785325.1 of Chascanopsetta lugubris. NCBI lineage: Eukaryota > Metazoa > Chordata > Actinopteri > Pleuronectiformes > Bothidae > Chascanopsetta > Chascanopsetta lugubris. The sequence goes on from JAFBJT010106349.1 coordinate 16,159, forward strand.
ATTATAGTAACTATTTGAATATAAATGTAGATTAAATGATAAATGATTGCATTCTGACTCCTGTTTTATAGGACTTGAAGAAGAAGAAAAAGAAGCAGAATAATCAAAGGTGGGTGAACTTTCACTTCTCTCAATGAAATGTTTATATGCTGCCTTTGTGTTTTTCTGTAAATCAGTCAAATATTGTACCAATCATTATTTGAGTTTAATCTGTACATTTTGATTGCGTCCTCGTTCAAATCAGGGACAAGAAGAAGGTGTCATCAGGCCCTGGCTCTGGCTCCGCCCCCACAGGTCAGGTGGGGCGCTTCAAGAACGGGATGCTGATCCTGAGCTCCAAGGAGATCCAGACGATCAAAGGCAACAAGAGAAGGAAATAGGTTTGTTGTTGTGCTTCTGTTATGTGTTTTTATTTTGCTGAGTCACCCTGGCCGTCCACCGGGGGGCAGCACATGAACGCAAGGACAGACGTCGTTGAATCATATTCCATCACCGTTGGTTTATTTTTTGCTTTTATAAATAACCACAAAAAAGACAGACACCTGCATTTCTGCTGTTTCACACTGTAAAGGTTCTTGAAATAACGCAGTCGCAGTCGTTGCATTTCTCACATACAAACAACGTATAAAACATTTACATCCACAGGAGGAGAGAGGTGGGGGGCGGGGCGAGTTAGAACAGGACGGATGAAGGGAATCACTAAAACAAAATAGAAAGACATGGCCAGTGCTGTACTTTTCTCCGTTTGTATTCACAACAGCTGGATCGGAGATGTAAACACTAACAAAACAATAAATGAACTATGGCGACGTAAACAAACGGGACCTGCGATGTGACAGTGTGCGACGGGGTGAGGTCACAAATCCTCACGCCATTTTCGTAAAGCAGCTTTTTGTTTCTTTCAAAACGTAAATAAATAGTTTTGTAGTTGAACACGTTTGAATTTTGTTTTTTAACTGCAACCAGACAGTTTATATATTTATATGTATATATTTGAATATGTATAGATCATCAGTAGCCTTATATGGAATGAATTAAAATAGGGCATCATACAAAAGAAAATATAATTAAATATATTTACATACATATGGGTAGATTTTATTTTTTATTTTTTTCATTTGATGAGTTAAATAACTAATAGTGACATGCTTTATTAAATGTTTTTTTTCTCCCAGCACCACATGTTGATATTAAATGAGTAAACTATGTCACATTCATGGCTGGGTAAGAGTGGGGTAAAGGGACATGCCGTAAAATCTCCGGAGTGGCGGCGACGTGAATCGGTTTAAATGTGGGGTTTTGTTTTGAAAAGTGATATTATGGCTAAGGTTGTAGTGAAGATTAGCCATGCGCCATTTTCCCCCGTGTACCCCGCGGACTCGTTCGCCCAAATCACCCTGACTTGCAGAATCTAAAAGAAGAGCCCGCCCAGATAACGTGATTGATGTTTCATTCTGCTCGTGGGTGTTAAAAAAATAAAAATAAAAAATAAAATCTATTTCTAGTCACAGACGACTAAGTCAACCTCAGGGCAAGTTTCTCCTCTGGTGGAGGGGAGATGGGGTGACAGTCGGACTCAGCGCGAGGAGGGGGTGGGGCGGCGGGGGGGGGTGGAGGCGTCGGGGTGCTGCTGAACCACAGTGAAAACCTCACACGATGCAAATGTAGCCCTTAGGTGGTAAACGGCAGTCTGGCACATGTCAGAGGAAAAGACAGTTTCCCTCGGTGAACGTTGGAAATGAGAGAGAGAGGAAACTGTTTCATGCAACAGGGGAAAGGAAAGATGCAACGTCATGCTCGTAAAGAAGCATAGAGGGCGCTATTACTGGTCATAGCCTTGTTGGCATCGCTTTTCTTTCTAGCCATTTGTGACTGAAACACTGAAATGAACTCGTAATGATGCAATTTTGTTTTAAACTAGAATCTCGCCTTTGAGTGGCTTTGATCCTCCGCACATTCAGACATCAAATGAAATGGTGTGATATTAGCTTTTATTTGCGTTGACTTATTTATGATGAGCAAATTTAAGCCCGATATTTATGCATGTCGGCAAAGTTTTTGGTCTGCACCATGTAGCCGCTAACTGTTGAATCTCAGTTTGTCACCTGTTTTGTGTTCCGTTTAATTGTTTATGTCCCAGATGGTACTTAGGCCCTTAGCTGCTAATTGCTAAGCTCTTAGCTAGTTGCTAGCTGTGTTACTGCTAAAGCTGTGGCATTTACTGGGGTAGTTGAAGCGTTTTGACTAAAAGTAGCCACCTGCAGCGCCACAACAGTGAAGCTGCATGTTTGGAAAAACCAAATCAAAGGTAAAATGCTCAGGAGATCAAAGACAACAGTGATCTTCAATGGATTTGCTGTTATGTTTATAAAAACATTGATTATGGCAACTTAAAAAAATATATTCTGACTTAATTGTAACGTAGCACCAGGTGCAAAACGCTAGTGAGGCTTCTGTCATACTTTAATTTAAAATTAAATGTAATGGATCTGACTCTAGATTATAGCTAGATTAACATAAATTAATATAATTTCATCTCCCGTCTCCAAAATGGTCTGAGTTGTCATTTTTGTAAAATGAGTGAAAACACACTAAATCTACAGATTTGCACTTTGCTACTCTAAATTCACTAATCCCTACTTTATTTTGGATTAAGCGTTGTATTGAAAATAGACATCATTAGTTCCTGTAACTTCCTGTTTGACTGTATATTTTCCGCTGAGTCAGCTGATTTGTTTACGATTTGAATAAAAAAACTATTACTTTTTCAACACTAAACTATACAATGCAGACGCCATTTTTAATGTCCCTGATTGAATGTTTGAGCACTATTGTAATGTAACACTTATTATCTTAGAAGAAAATATTTCTGGACTTTGAATATCGGAAATAAAATTGATTATAAAATGACAACACAGCAGTTGACTGAAATGGAATCAGAGGATTACTGTCATTCCGTTGTTGCCACCTTTGAACAGAAGGGGGCGAGCTGTGGTCGCAGTTGGCTTGCAAAGACAATAATGCAGTTGAGTATTTACAGTACAGCTTCTGATATTCTTGTAAACTTGTTCGATGCTTAATCCATGCTTCATATTACACATCATAATCACATTTTCAGTATTTACACTTTTGCGGATTCACACACACGTCTGTCTACATGTCTAATCTCTCACACACTCGCACATATGGAGTGTCAATATTTAGATACTGTGATAAAATCCAGGGTTAGTTATTTTAAAGTTTCAAAATGAATCTTTCCATTCACTGCTGCATCAAGAGAAATGATGATAATAATAATAATAATAATAATAATAATAATGATCATAATATACAGGGAGTACACAGGTTTGTGTCTGAGTGATACTACGATACTGTGTAGTTGTCGTCACAGTGTTTTGGTTGGAGTTTGAAACTTCCAGGCTGCCGTATCTGATCCCTGACGAGGAGCGTAGCAGCACGTGTGGCTCAGCCTTTTTTTTAAGCATCACTTGGACGGATAGAAAAGAGGCGGAGATTCACAAATGAAGGCGGAGTTAAGATACAGTGAGACGACTTCGTTTTCCTCCTGTGGGCTTTTTAAAGAAGGAAAACAAAAACACATTTGGGCTCGTTTCCATTTCGTTTCCGCTATCTCCGACTCTTGTCAGAGCCTGAGAGCGGCTGAAATGTGTTTTTTAAATAAAGTAGATTGTAGTTCACTTTAAATAAACCTATCAAAATGTGCAACAAACAAACTGGAGCCTTACGTGTAACGGAGGGAATTCTGAAATGTGCCCTGTACACATGAACACGTAGACGCTCACTTATGCAGGCTCATGTGATTGACGGGCCGACAGATGCCCCAAAATAAAATGGCCGCTCCCAGGCTCCGTCGCCGTCTGCAAAGTGAAACTGAATTAAAGCCCAACTCTTCGCACAGTGAGTTCTCTACCTCCGTCAGGTTCCTGCCCACAGGCCACAAATCATTTCCCCCCCGTTCCAACCCGACGACAACCCGGATCGACCGGAGGTCGCAAATATCTCACGAGCGCTAACAAGCCACCGACCCGTCGTCTGCTCCGAGCTGTAAACGCGCCGGAGAAGAAGAAGAAGAGCAGAAAGCAGAAATCGAACCCTCGGGTTTCTTAGTGGCCTGGGTGCTTCCGCTGTCTGATTGTACAAAAACAGATTTCTACTGCACAGTGTCGGAGTCGTTGGCGTTGATTTGGTCGCAGCGAGGCCTCGCGGGGGAGCGGTCGAAACCACTGGGATCGGTGGCAGCGGGAATATTTACACACACGCGCACACGCGCGTCGTCGGTGTCCGGTGGGCGTCGACAACCCCACGAGTTTTGTCAGCGTTTTCACGGCCAACGAGCGCCGAGATTTATTCCTGTGACTGCTGCGGTGATGAGACGCTCGAGAGCGAGGTCACCTTGACGAGGACATGGGCGGAGTTCGCGAGTCCACTTGGGAGGGAACAGCAGCTGCATATGACATCGGGTGTTAGAATCCAGAGCACGCTCATTGAGAGAGAGAGAGAGAGAGAGAGAGCGAGCGAGCGAGCGTGGCAAGAGGGATCTCCTACTGCTTGATATTCTTTGGCAGCTCCAGGCCCGTCAGTAAGGTCACCTGCAACAGACCAGCGCTGGATGAGATCATGGCGAGGGGAGGTGGAGGACGCGCGGGGGCAGATCAGACGCGCGGGGGCAGATCAGACGCGGCGCTTACTGGGCTTGATTTAGGACTTCCTGGAAAAACACTCGGGATCAAGCGACAACAACTGCGAACGCTAAGATGGAATGTGGCCCACATGTTAAAAACCTGTGCTGAACACTGGGTGGAGCTACCGCTTCACTGGGGGCGGTCCCTCAAGGGTCAAGGGTGGGGGGGGGGGGGGTGTGGGGGAGGGGGGGGGCGGTTGTTTTTTTT